>CAJVGC010000590.1:27631502-27843561 GCA_910822075.1 Senecio squalidus | reverse complement strand
AGGGACAGATACTGGTTTGACTTGCTTTTGTTTCTTAGTGTTGATTAAAGTCGTAGTAACAAAGTTACCTTTGGCAGTATTAACTCTAGCAGTATTAACACGGTTATTTTTCACAGTATTAATACGGGCAGTATGAACACCATTATGTTTGGCCGTATTAAGTTTTGCAGTAGAAACAAAATTTTGTCTGGCAGTAGGAACTCTATTCTTATTGTTAGAAAATAAATTACGTTTGTTCACACTATTTCTTCCTGAATTCATAGTAACAAGTTTATGATTTGCTTGATTTGATTTGTTACTATTATTCATGGATTTGTTTTTATGTGCAACCCTTCGTGTATATCCCACCCCATAATGTGGTTTTTGAATCACTTGCAATTGATTTTGAGGATTATGATAACAGATTTTTGCATAGTGATTGGACTTACCACATATAAAACATCCCTTTCCTGAACTTTTGACACTCTTACCCTTTTGGGCTTTTACTTGGTTCATATTTCGTTGATTTCCTCTTTTACCTATATGTTTCCAAGTCTTTTCATGTTTCTTAGGGGCTGTTTTGGTTGGGCTTTCATTGATGGGGTCAGTGGATGGCATAGACACTAGACTTTGTGAAGAATGTTGAGTAATGCCTTCTATTGTCAGTAAGTGATTTTCCAAAGGAATACCCTTGTTTTTTACAATATTAAGCTTACTCTCTTCAACTAAGTCCTCAATTAGAACTTCATCATAGTTGATTGGATCAACATTGAATGATTCCTTTGGAGGTGTCTGAGAGATAGGAATTCTAGGTTCATCTATGGATGGAGGGATATAGTTTTGGTTAAATGGAGGGGCAACTTCTTTGTAACCTAAACCAGCTTTTACCTTTCCATGTATTTGTTGTTGGCATAGGTTATTTACTGATTTTGAAGCAAATTCTAATTTCCCTACATCTAATTCAACTTTATCATGTTCTTGTTCTAATCTTTTGATTTCGTCCCTAGCTATCTTAAGCTTAAGTAGTAAGTCCTCTCTTTGCCATTCAATTAAGCTAATTTTCTCTTGATAACTTTGTTCATTAATTTTGTGTGACTTGATCTGATTTTCTAAGTTATCAATTACCCTAGCAGCTGACCGTCTTTGTTCTTCTAAGATCTTAATTGAATCACTCATTAGTTGATTGTGATTTTTATATTTAACAATTATATCTTTACATTCAAGAGTACAAAGTTTAGAAATTACCTCGGCCATAAGTGATGGAGTTTCAGATTCTGTTGGTGATGAGTTGATTGCCATGAGAGCATCTTCTTGAGTTGCTCCTTGGTCGTCATCATTCCAATCATATCCAAGAACGTTGTTGCCAATTTCGGTAATTCCCAGATCAGTATAAACTAGCTCCGTAGTAACTGGATCTTCCGTAGAAACAATGTCCGTAGCATCCATTACTACTGCTATGCATGCATGGTGAACAGTAGTAATTTCTTCCACGTAAACTGTAGTTTGTTCTTCAGAAATTAGCGCCCTGTTTTGACTTGTTTCTTCGGCTAAGTCACTCCAATCGTATCCAAATATGTCATGTGACATGAGTGCACTCTGATTGTTGTCTTGAGTGGTTCGTGGATTGTTGGTTTTTGTTTGGGCATTCCCTAGCAAAGTGACCTAGTTCATTACAATCATAGCACTTCACCTTGCTTTTGTCGAACGTAATTCTTTCATTATTTCTTGGATTGAACCTTCTTCCTGTTCTGTTAACAAATCTTCTTGCACGTAAAGCCAGCATGGCAGATTGCCACTTTAGGTCAATCTCATCACAGTCGTCTTTATGCATCTGTTTTACGTCTTCACTTGTGAGATTTGAACATTGTGAGATGAAAGCTTCGAATGAAATCTCTTCACCAATTTCATGTTTTGGTCCTCCAGAAGTTGTAACAAGGGCAGTATTAACATTGTTAACACTGTGGTTGCTATTGCCAGATTTTTCTGCTTCCACTTCTGCTTCAAAGACTCTTAAGTCGTTGTAAAGATCATCCAATTCCAGTTCTTCTAACGTGTCTCCTTGTCTATAGGAGACTGTGTATATTTTCCATTCCTTGCTTAAAGCTCTTATGAACTTTCGATTGAGATCATCTTTCTCATACTTAATTCCTGCGCTGATCATCTCTCCTGTGAGCTTTTTGTATTGATCCAACGTATGAGTCATTCGTTCGCCATTCAGGGAGTTGAAGTTTTCGTATTCCTGTTTAAGAAGAGCTTTCTTGTTTTTCTTGGTATTCTTTGTTCCGCTGAATCTTTTCTCCAAAGCTTCCCATAGCGATTTGGCATCTTGATATTCTTCAAATTGTGATTGGTATTCGTTGGGGATGGCAATTAGAAGAATACTAAGGGCTTTGATTTCGGTTTGCTTTTCTCTTCTTTCCAAGTCAGACAATGCTGAACGAGTAAGAAGACTTGGTTGTCCATCAGCGCCTGGAGTGGCTGCAGGCTTGTTGCCATTGATGATCACATCCCAAACTGTATAGCGGACAATAGGATGTGTTGCTTGATTCGTAGCTTCCATAAGTCGAATTCGTTGCTGTTTAGAATGGGAACTTTGCCGATTGCAACTTCAGTCATGATGGTTATATTGAATCTGCTTATGAGGATTATCAACTCGTTGATCAATGGATCTAAAGCACCTCCTGGGCTCTGATACCACTTGTCAAGATCGGATTAGCTAATGTAATCTAATAATATCCCTTCGTTAAGATCTTGATCTATTGAAGAAGTTCAGCAGCGGATGAACACTTCAATATTTATGAGTTGTCGAACAATATAATATGAATAAGAATGAACAAATAGAATTGTCGAATTATAAGCCTCAATTGTATTAATCTCAGAATATCAATACAACGTGTTTGTATTAATACAAGGATCTATCTATTTATAGACCTTGAGGCCGACCTAGATAAACTAGGAAACATCATCTATCCTTATCTAAAACTATCATTATCTAGAATAAGGAAACTATATCTAATTACAAAAGGAAACATAAACATAATCTAATTATAACTCTATAACTTAGATTATTCTTGCACGGCAAGTTGGTCTTCCGTATTAACTTGATATGACCGTATCAACTTGACTTCTTCCGTAGCAACTCTCTGAGCAGTAGTAACTTGATTGGACAGCCGCACTAACTTGTCTTCCGTAGTAACTTCTTTAATGTCTTCCGCATTAATCGTTTAAGTTACTATTCTTGTTGTTAAGCGTATTGTTTAGGAGTTAAACTATTTTGTCTAAGTTATAACCCAACATCTTGCTTTTCGTATTAAGTTCTTCATACAAAGTTTACTATAGCATTTACACAAAAACAATCACTTATATTTCAGTTCCCAAATGTACTTGATACTCGATCGCCTTACTTCTTGTTAGAACTTGGATTGGATCTTCTAGCAACCGTCCCAATACCTGAACGCCATCTAATCTGAATTATTTAACTCATGTTATACAGGATTAGAATACTATTATTTTCGGATTTCATTGTTTCTACTAAGTCATTGCAAACACTGAATGGTTACTCTTAATCCTTGAAGAGCTCTTCATCATGATTCTTGCGAGACTTTTTTTTCCGTCTTTGATCAGAGAGTTTAAGCAGGAAATTCACACACATTCTCCACAATTTCTGCAAATGACCAAGACTCAAGGTTGCGAAAAATCTCATATATGTGGAGTACTTGCATGGGCTGGAGTCATTGTGGCCCAATTTAGTATCTTGAGCTAACTTTAATACCCAAAATATTTCCAAATTTACTAAGCATATCCAATCAGCAAACTAAGTGCAACTTAACACAAGTATATTTATCTGTAACATCAAATTTTGCCCCCTATTGTTTAGTACTCTATAAAGTAGCAAAGTTTATAAAATGGTAAGATCAAAACTAAATTGGACCAAATCTTGTTCGACTAGGCCTTAAAAAGAAAGAAGTATCAATTTATAGGGCCAAAAACCCTTAAAAGCATCCAGTCCAGTAGTCCAATATACCCAAACTAAACCCTCACACGTCATCTCCGTCGCACACGGCGGAGCAACGACACCGTCATATCACCGGCGACATATCACACCCACCTTTCAATGGAAATCGACGAAGAAGAAGAAGAAGACATAATCAACGAAGAATCTAAACCCACCAAAACCCCAAAGAAAAAAAACCAAACCAAAATTGAAGAAGATGACGTTATGGTCGCGTCATCGAAGAAGAGGAATATCAAAGGGATCATATTATCAGTAACGAAGCCTTCGTATAGTTTGAAACTAGGAATTGGTGGTGTAGATTTAGGTGGGAGTTTGAGGTGTGAGCATAGGAAGAGATTACGGTATCTTCTTCGGTTATTAATTCGGAGACAGAATTGGGACGAAACGTGCGGTGTGTTGGGTGTGTTGCTGCAAGGGACTAGTAAAGAGAACGCTTTATCGACTAATCGAACTAAATATTGGGTATATATGTTATGTTTGTTTGTTACTTATGTTCTATGTATATGTACTGTATTTGCCTAAACTTCAGATATAATAAAACTAATTAACTTACGTAATTACGTGTTCAAGATTCGTGCATTTTAGATACTTCCACTGTTTGTATAATAGGGACTCCGTTATAGATATTAACTAGGTTATGCACTTACAATGTAGGCTACATTGGAGCTTCTAGAACATATGGGAATTTCAAAGACGAAACCAAGGAAAATTCAGCAGGTGTATGAAATATGGATGAAAAAGGATTTCGCGGTTACAAAAAGTAAGCGGACATCTACTAAGGTATTGTCTAGACTCTAGAGGCATATACATTCTGTATGATATGTACACTTATGCCTTTTGACTATGAGTTACTCATGTTCACGTATCTGGTATGTGTTCAGTTCTAATCAGTTATGTGACTGTATCTACCCCAAGATATTATAGGCAATCTTATTTACGGGATTTTTTTTTTATGAATGTGAATTGTGGGGTGAAAAATCGTCTTTAATTGAAGCTTAAACTTGAGGTGATTGAGTGTGTTTTTTCTTTCGGTCACTGTCTTGGTATCAACAAGAAGTTTTTATTTTATTTTTAATTGTAATATAAAACTAGAAATCGTCTTGCTGTTTTGGTATCTAGTACCTAATGTAGACTATAATTTGCATCTTGTGTGTTGAATCGTTATTGATTTTTAAATATTTGGCAGGGTAGGTCTGATGTACAATTAGAATTTCTCCTTTTCTGTCTTCAACAAGGAGACACTGATACGGTATACCAGGCTGTTATAAGGTTTGTATCTTCGTTTTATATCTTGTTAATTTACTAGCTTGTAGCCAATTTGCATTCATGCCATTATGCTGATGTAGAATATGTAGTTGCACAAGTAAGCTTGTATTTTTTACTCTTCTCACTTGTCGTTTAGATTCTTTTTGTTATCAAGTGATTTGGTAGCTATTTGTTAAAGTTAAAAAACATGTTGCCGTTTATCGTCAGTACTTTGGATTTTGGAACATATGCTTAGTTTACTTTTGTAAATCTCTAACATAGTGGCTGTAGCTTTTCCGTATAACCCGTATGTCCAATCTTTTTTAATCTCCGTTTCGATAATTCTTTCAACTTATATATGGCTGGTTTTTAGTTCTCATTGACTTTTGACAGTGGAATTTAAATGCTTAGATGTCCCAAATCAAATGTGGCCATTTAGTTGTATACCTAGAAAATATTTTCTAACCGAAGTTTTTAATTTGGGTTGGGTTTTATTTCTAATGGGTCAAATGGGTCAAGCTAAACGTGTTATGAATGAACTTTTGTAATCATATTAAGCAAAGTTAATAATTTAAAAATTAAAAAGAAATCAAATTAGGGCTTACATCTAATTAAATAAACTTGTATTTCGTCAGCCTTCTGCAGGAAAGTGACTTCGCAAGCAACCCCGTAGCAAGTTTGCTCTCAGGGTTGGCATTTTCTCATCTATGGTACAATGCTATTCAGAAAGAGATAGATTTACACGATTCACTCGAGTCTCATAGTCCTGTTCAGTCAGAAATGTCCGTGGGACGCCAAAGCATGTTAACCGATCATTCTAATGGAAAAACTGCTGTTGAAGTTCAAGATTCTGGTTCTGCCATCCAACAGGATTCAAACACTTCCATCAGAATCGGCAAAGCAATTGATCCTGTTCACCAAAATAAACAAATTCCAATAGAAGTTAACCATGAAATGAAAAAAGAAATCCTCGAGTATGAGGAAATCCATATGGAATCCGCTGAGAGTGATCTAAGTGGCAAATTTTCTCTATTCCCCCATACTGGTGACAAACGCTATGGTTCTATATTTTATGCTCGTGGTGAGTTTTCATGTTTTGGTCCCAAAATGGTTTATAAACTGAATACAAGCTTAAAACAACGTTTTTCAAGTTTTAAAATAAAAGGCATTCTAATCGGTTAGTTGTTTTATTGAGGGTTTTAGCTGAATTGTATGAATTTGGTTGTTTTACCACAGATCTAGAAAATATGTTGATGCCTTTGGGCTTTCCGAGCACAAATACATTCGAGGATTTCATGTCTCTTCAAAGTAGAATACAAACTGATCATTATAAGGCTTCAGTGAAGCATTTACGAGCTGCTCTTCATTCCACTCCACCAGCTTTTGAGGCTTTACTTCCTTTAATACAAGCAAGTAACATTTTCTGCTTTTATAAAATATAGAATTCTGTGTTTTAAAGTTTGTCTAACTCGTTGTCTTATTTTTGACAGATGCTGTTGTTTGGCGATCAAGTTAAGGAAGCTATAGAAGAGGTGGAAAGTGTTGTGCAAAATTCTGATGCCGCACTTCCGTTTAGGTGATCATTCTTTCTACCTTTCTGTGAGAATTGAAACATTATTTGTTGATTAAATTCATCCAGACGGAAATTTTCAAGTTTGTATATGTTAATGTGTAAATTTAGAGCGTAAATTTGGTTGATACGGTCTGGATATATTAGGTTTTTGTTAATTAAAATCTTTTATTTATGAAGGTTAAAAGCTAGTCTTCTGTCGCACTTTTCCAATGAAGAAGCAAACAAAATGTGCATCTGTTTTGAGGACACTTTAAAAATGGATCCGTCTTGTAGCGAGTCACTGACAAAGCTAATCACCTTGCATTATGATGGTATGTTATTAGTTTCAAAACGCAAATCCAAACACTTCCACTTTTATGTGAGAGTTTTAACTTTTAACTAAATCTGCTAGAACCGTAAGTTTCACTTGTTTGTTTTGCATAATTTTGCAGGATATTACGATGTAGAAAAGTTGGTTGAGATGATTGCTATGCATTTAAATGTTTCGTATGCGGACTCTAATATTTGGAAAGAATTTGCTTCTTGCTTCATAAGGCTTTCCCAATGTGATGAAGACAGAATGTCGAGCTGTGTGGACAGTTACGGTAATAGTTACACAAAGCGTTCCAAGAATATTCCTGATATGTTTAAAGAAAATGAATCCAAACAGATCTGGAGAGTACGTTGTCGGTGGTGGTTAACACACCATTTCACCCAAACAATCCTTGCATCAGAAGTTACCTCAGGTAGCTTTCCTTTGTTAACGTATTTTAAAAAGTGATAAGTTAACTTATGAATCTTTTTAATGTTCTTTGTGGCGTTACTTGTTGCACGATTTACAGGGAACGTGGAGCTCATAGTTTACAAAGCAGCTTCGGCATGCCATCTTTATGGTCCAGAACTTACGTATGTTGTGAAGGCTTGTACATACTTAAAAAAGTTAAAGAACGGAGAAATGTCAATCTTGAAAATGCACAGGGAAAACGCTATTGGATTGTACACTAATTAGGAATTTTGTTGTAACGTTCATTCTTGGCCAGATTCAAATATGATGGTCTTGTATGTTTAACAATTTTGATATAATTAGGTTGTATTTTAAATCCAATATTGTAATTTTGATATCCCGTGTAATATAAAGATCATTGGGTGCATTCGTGTTACCATATTAAATGGGGCTTTAGGCTCTTTTACTCCTTTTTGTTATCCTAACTCGCCTGAACTTTTCAAGACTGGGCTGGTTTGATGAATACACACCAATATAGATTGTAATAGACTCGACTCTGTTACAAAATTAATCTAGTGTTATACCAATGCATCAATATATCGTTCGCACCTTGTGTTTCCGCTTTAGCAGGGCGCGACAGTATCTACTTAGGCTCAAGTCTTATCTACTGGCAATCCAAGAAACACACAGTTGTTTCCGGCTCCTCCACAAAGGCTGAATATAGGGCTTTAGCAGACACTACTTGTGAAATAACCTGGATCTGCTGTTTACTCAAATGTTTCTATTTCAACTCCAGTTCCTATTATGGTAGACAATGCATCTGCAATAACCAGAACAAAGGATGCACATCAAGTACACATGAATAGCAAGATTAATAAACTAGCACATACTAAAACACAATCCAAACTTCACAAGTGTTTTACTCAATGTGGGAAGATGTAACTACAGGGACTAGTTATGAAGACTCAACAAAGTTGTATTTAGTGCACCAAATGTAAAGTCCATAAATAAAAGGACTAAACCTGTAAATTTGCTAAGTTAGTTAACAATAATTGTTGTTAGTGTATATAATATGTAAAGTGTGTCTTGTTTAATAATAACACACCTTTTGTTCTAGAAGTGGAAATTTAAAAAACAAAAAACAATAAAAAGTGTAATCCACACTTCTTAATAAATATCTTTGTGAATAGACAGTTTACAACGATGTTGTGTTGGTTGTGGCAAATATACAATGGCACAATGATCGTGTTACACAGAACACGATAGATTAGGTTTTTGCGGTAAAGTGTAACACGAAGATATTAGGCATCGGAAAAAATGGGGTCATAACAAATATTCAATATGTTAGACTTATTAATTACATAAACCCTTCATACAAAAAATGATATGAACACAAAAGGTTTTTTACAAAAAATATGTCTGTAAATTCAAAACTTTAAAAACGAAACCGAAGGAAGGATTTATGCAATTAACTCAATTCTTGTAGACAAAATATATAAATAATTTCCACTTTAGAAACTGTAATCTCAAACAAAATATCAAATATCAAACAATTGATCATTTTAAGAACAATATATATAAATAATAGATTTTAGTGTAATTTTTTAAGCTTATAGACTAAAAATAATACTTTGCCAATGCCAGCCTAAATACATATCTCCCAAGCCTCGAAACGCGTCGTCATACACAAATAACGGAGATTCTTCTTCTTCTTTCCATAATCAAAACGAAGTCGATTCAATCATCACGAAATCTTTAATCAGTAATGGCGGGTGCATATAAAGGTGATGATGATTACGATTACTTGTTCAAAGTGGTGTTAATCGGCGATTCAGGTGTTGGGAAATCCAATTTATTATCAAGATTTACAAGAAATGAATTCAGTCTTGAATCTAAATCAACAATCGGGGTTGAATTCGCTACTAGAAGTATTCGTGTTGATCATAAACTTATCAAAGCTCAGATTTGGGATACTGCTGGTCAAGAAAGGTACCTACTTTTACTTTACTAATTTACCGACTTTGCTAACCATTGCCCAGGGTCTATAAATAAGCAATACCGCATTATATGTTGTACATAGGAACGCGTATCCATAAATGAAGGACGGTTATTATTAATATACAATATAATTACGTGTGTCTGAACTTTTAAACATAGCTTCGGAGGCTATGCTTAGCAAAACAAATATTATTATTGGAAGAAGTGTTAGGAAATGTATCCAACTGTTTATATGTGTGTATCTATGGTGTCACGTCACTTGTTTACAAGTTTTTAATTGGTCGGGTACGTATAAATATATATTAGGAATATTTTTGAACATTTTTAAATAGATGTTAAGGTAAAGTTGGATGGATTTATTCTATCATGAAATTGGTTTAATTCTAGAGTTTCGTAGTTTAAGCATAGGTTGGATTGCATTCAACAAATAAGACATTTTGTTCGGTTTCTAAGTTTTGAATGAAAAGATTATGTTTACAAGGGTGTTTGTTTATCTGGTTTCTGGGCTTTTGAGCTTATTTGGTTTGGCTTATTTTTGATAAGTCCATTTTCGCCGACCTATATTCCATCTTATGAACTTAGTAGAGTCTTAAGTCATAATTATAAAACTTTAAGGAAAATGAAAAAACAAAATTACAAGTTAAAGTAAAAAAATAAAATGGAGTATTTTGTTATACGTACACGAATTTCCTCATTGTTTTGGATGCTAGAATTTTGTTTGACCAGAATTGTCAATAGATATCTCTAGTTCATTTTGGTAGTTTATTGGTTTCATGCAAACCGACGTCAAAATGCATCAGTTTTATCTTTTTCGGTAAGTTGTTATTTTGGCATAAAGAAGTTGATTGTGATGTCATTTAGGTGAATAGCTTTTAAGTATTACCGAAGTTGAAACTTCATAACATAGAACCTAGCTCTTTCTTTCCGTGTTTTGTTAGCTATAGAATTTTGTTGATTCAAAGTGTAAACAGAAAATCTTTCTTGGTTGTATTTTGAAGATGTAGAGCCCGTAAGTTTAACCATTTGCAAGAAGCCGTTAAAAAAAAGAGCTCGACTTAAAAAATAAATCCTTTAAGAGAAAGGCTAGTCTAATCTGAGCCTAAATATGTGAGTATTTTAATCTCTGTCCACAGGTACCGTGCAATCACAAGTGCATACTACAGAGGAGCTGTTGGTGCTCTACTTGTGTACGACACAACACGCCATGTCACCTTTGAGAACGTTGAAAGATGGTTAAAAGAGCTCAGAGACCACAGTGATTCAAACATTGTTATAATGCTAGTAGGAAACAAGGCAGATTTGCGTCACTTACGTGCAGTTTCCACAGATGATGCAAAAGCCTATGCTGAAAAAGAAAACACTTATTTTATGGAAACATCTGCTCTTGAGTCGTTTAATGTTGAGAACGCTTTCACTGAAGTTCTTTCGCAAATATACCATGTGGTAAGCCGAAAAGCACTTGATATGGGGAATGATCCTGCAGCATTGCCTAAAGGTCAAACTATTAATATCGGGTCGAAAGATGACGTTTCCGCCATGAAGAAAGCTGGTTGCTGTTCTACCTAACAACAGTAGCAGGATCTATGATGTTTCGGTTATTATCTGGGACTTTGAGTGTATCTGAAGTCTTTTAACAGGTTATGTAGATCAGGTTTACCGCTATTACTGAAATTTTTCCTGATCTTTTTTGTATTATTCAATTTCTTAACTGCAGTGGATCTTGTATCATAACTTCGGGTTCCTATTTTTAGGATTTGAAGTGGTTTTCTTTTTGACATTAGATTAAAGTGTATTGGAATGTTGGTTTTGATGGAGTTTGAACTTTTAAGCATTAAGATTTATTGCATGCACTGTGCAAATCTTTAATTCTAAAGCTTAATGTTTATTTCGGCACGTTAGCTTATTGAAAATGTATCAAGTTATACCTTATATACAGAAAACCTCATCGTCATTAGGTGGGGTGGCAAAATGGACGGGTTGGGAAACGGATCAATTATGTGTCAAACGGGTTAAACATTACTAAGTTTTAATACTGATATATCACAACTGATTTCTACAACTAGAGAACATAAAAACTAGTACAGTACTACATCGTCTTCCTCGTTTTCTAGACCAAACAATCGATCAATAACAAACGACCAATGTATATGTAATAAGATCTGAGATTAATAACAAACGACCAATTATAATGAACTCTACATGAAAAGATTATTAAATATCAAAAATGTAACAAGATCTTACTTTCTAGACCAAACAATCGATCGCGAGTACATAACAAAACCTCAGCATTTGTTGACAACAATGAACTCCGATATTTTTCTATAATTTGACCCCCAATGCTAAAACATGACTCTAAAGCAACACTTGTAATTGGTATACTCAATATATCTCGAGCCATAAGAGCTAACTCCGGATACCTCCCTCGATTATCTTTCGAGAATTGATTGTAAGATATCGATTTTTGGTGTTTATCAAGTGGAGGTTCGAGTAAATATTGATCTAGTTGTGACTCTTCTTTCTGAGGTTTTGTAAACTTTCTTTGAAATGACTCAAACCCTTCTAGATCATCTAATGTATCATCGCCTCCTCTAATAACATAAGAACTTTCAATTATAGTCGAATCACGCATGACATGGATTCAAAAATGACGGGGAATGACAAAACCATACTATAAGTCTTCCGATACTTGCCAAACTTTTCTCTCATATCTTTTGCCATAAGACTTATCATAGGGTCTCCATTTAATATCTTTTCATGAATAAGGTATTGAATTTTTGCAACATTATGAGAGTACAAATCGGATGTAGGAAATGAGCTTCCGGAAAATAGAGTTGGCATATAAAAAAAAAAGGTTTCGGAAACCTCGTGATAAATCTTTCCCGGTTCATCATGTGTGGGACAAGTTTTAAACTTAGAATCCACTAACTGCAACCGAGCATATACATGAAGATGCTTTAAGGCACACCTATGCATAAGATAAGTCGAGTTCCCTCTTGTAACAATATCTTGGCACGTCCACCATATTGTTTTGAAACTTCTCCAATGCATTCGAAAAATTTGATCTTTCTTGATGCACTTCCTCTAACATAATGAGCGGTAATTGGTAGAACTCCACAAATCCGATGTAACATATTTGACCAGTTATTTGCGCCGAATGATTTTTTACAGTCGTTTTTTCTCTCTTAAATATATTCAAGACATTTGTGTATGTTGCGTTTCTGGTTATAGATTTTGTACCCGCGAGTAAGAACTTATGTAATTATCTTGTTGCTTCGTGTTAAACATAAGTAAATGGATAATATCTATAATGATAGCAATCGCCATTTTCGCCCGATATATAGCTTGGTCTAATTGAATGTATTTTTATAAACCCGCTGGTAAGAAGAACAACTTGCCTTTTTAATCCCATCATGCCCTAGATAAAATATTCCCAAACATTAAAACGTTCTCTACCCGTTGTTGATGAACTAACATCTTCTTCAATCGCTTTGTCCATATTATTATGTGGGACATTATCCATATTTATCAAGTCTTCTTACTATCTAGAATGTAACGTGAAAACAAAAACATGTAATATTAAACAAACAATACACTTGCGACAAACTCATACATTGTGTGATAATTGTTCGACCCGTAATGCACTAATTCATATACGAAATAGCAAGACATGGAAATGAATTACTTCAATGACCCATTCGACCCGTCATGATAATTGTTCGATCTGTAAGAGTTTAGAAACAGTCCCATAAAGCCACCCAACGAACCCGTGACTTATTTTGGAGTGGCACAACAGGACCCAATTAACATCTTTTTATCCAGTTGGACCGGTTTTGATGTCTTCGGCTCAACATTGTCATGCCTAAAACTAACAAGTTCGTGTTGAAACCGTGACAACCATATATATTACCCCATCATGTTTTACAGATTATAGGAGATCATTTGCATTATCTAATTTATACAGAAAATAGGAACTTTCGAAATATGATTCATTGCAAATTTACAGATTAAAGAATATAATTCTTTTATGCATGTTTTAAAACCTCTTGTTCAAAATACTTTTAATAGATTCGGAAATGAATCTTTCCCAAAACATAGTTTTTTTTTCTATATAAAAAAAGTTCAACGATCTTTCAAAGACGAGTACAAAAGTATATATGCAAGAGTGGTTTCAAAAAGTGTGTTGATAAACATGGTAAAAAGATGACCAAATGGCTGGAAAACACACAGCACCAAATAGGCCATACAGCCGAATCATCAAAGCACAAAACTCAAAGCGAGAAAAAGATTGAATGAATGTTCAACCTGATATTAACATTCATAAGTACATATTACTTCCAGATAGGATAGTTCATCATCCACTGAGCGAACCAACAGGAAAAAAGTCTGTACAAAAAGGTTCAAGACAACACCCAACGGAGATTACGTTCTTTCAACAGTCGTTGACTGTTACATCTCAACAGAAACAAAAACCAAGTTTCCATATTTACCATAATTTATAAGAGAAACAACATCTTCCTTCCTCTCTTTACTTATATTTATATCAGAAAAAGACGCAACGACACCTAGATTTTTCAAGGGTTTTTGCTTCTCTTTGCATTTCTTCGGTTATTATTACGACTCCTTTGCTTGTGCGGCAAGTCCTGTGGATTTGCAAACCGGGCAGGTGTTCTTCACGGTCAACCACTTTGTGACACATTCAACATGATACTCATGCCCACAATCTAGCACACCGATCTGTTCTTTATCGTCATAATTGTTCTATAAAACAAAATTCATTAATAAACAACAAAAGGCATCTTAACAAAACTAGTAAAAATATAATCATAACTGATGGCATTCACCGACTATATGCTTATAGCGGAATTTATGAAACTTACAGGTATTGGGTCAAATCCTAATAATATTACTAAAAAGAAAAAGGGTTGAAAGTCTGCCAGAGTGTATTATTAATGCATAAAACCTTATAAGTCCTTTAATTTTGGAAAAAGAATATCTTTATATAATATAATTTCTGTAATCATATTTGACATGCCAAAGTATTTACGGAAAAAAAATCATTTTTAGGAAAGTGAAAACCCGACGGATCAGTACAAGAAACTTTGTAACAATACTCCTTCCAGCACAAAAAATACTCCAGTATAAATGTCAAAACAATCTTTTTAGACTATCTTATACTTGATTAGATACAAATTGACAAAAGGGAAATATTTGTATATAAGCAAGAATTTTAGTACATGAAATACCTGACAAATCACGCAAGAGTTAAGTTCTTGATCAACGGAAGATCCATCTTTGGATTCAAAAGATTTCGATAAGGCGTATGCTTTTGTTTTTAGATGTTCTAGAATAAAGTCATCTGACAAGCCCGAACCAGCACTACCGATTTGTTCACCAAGTGCAAGAAGCTCCTGCGTAGAACAGAAGACGTTGCAAGAATCACATGATGATCGCAGCATATCATCTATATATAGATAACAAAAGTAAAAGAGAACTTTTTTTTCTTTCTTGGAACAAAACGGGCATTTAGTTTCTAAATAAAGTGATATTTTTTAACAACTTACCTCGTAAGACATGTGATCTATGTCCAAACGCATGTCTCTATGATGATCAACAGAATGTCCGACTTCATGATAACCAGATATATCAAGAATCGCAACTCCCTACGAATCAAAACACATGATTAATAGAAGTGACAGAAAGTATGAATAGAATGTTCAAAGAGAGTGAGTATAATACATCTTCGGGGAGAACTCTTAAGTGAGGAAACCCCCGATGTCTGGCAGCATCAACCATGAGCTCCCTCCGATGAGGCCGATAAACCCTAAGACCAGTTGGCGGTGCTGGACCCACAAACCTAGGACCCGGTTCTATCCCATTTTGAAAAGGATTTATGGAGTTATTTGTCGGAAGTCTACGAGAAGTTGACGCCAGTTGAGAATGAAAGTCTATATTGAGGCCTTGCATTTGCTGCATCGGTGGCGGTGGCGGGTGATGAAGATTATGGGGACCCTGATGAGGCGTGACAGCTGGCGGATGAACAAATGCTGTAGGGTTTCTGGTGTTGGTTGTGACTTGATATCCATGTAAACCAACGTTTGCAGCGTCCATACCACCTCCGTTGATGGGTCCTACAATAAAGATAACAAGTAGACCGAACCGGTTAAGTTGGCTATTAAATTACATGAATTGCATATACGATTATTAGTAAATAAAACTTAAACGCGGAGGTCATGATACATTTATTCATAAAAGATTTTACCTTGGAGATAAGGTATACCGGGACCATGATTCCACGAAAACGCAGCATTATCACTACCATTACCGCAAAATTGTTGATCCAACCATGGGTTAGGTACGGCTTGAAGAGGTTGACCACCATAGTTTCCTGGAATTATACGGCTACTACTTGTTCCTTCCGTATTCATAGGTATTCCAACTGAAGAAGAACTCGCGCCCATTGCCGGATAAAAATACTGAATATTTCCAGGGAATCCTTCAGCAGTTTTTCTCTTAAAAACATCCATAAACTGGCCATTCTCAAAGTTTCCACGAATGGTAGAATATGGCAACTGATCTTGCATGGTGTGATTAACTGCAACTGGGAAAACTCTTGGTGTCATAAATACGTTGTTAGCGGGATGATGTCGATGATGAAGCTGATGATCTACACCGTTGAATTGAGTGATTCCATGTGGTAAAGGAACATGGTTTTCGGGTAGGTGCTGAGGATTGAAATTAGCTAGGGCGGGAGGTTGAGGTAATATAGAATGATTATTAGTAGGTTGCGGGAAACTTGGTATTCCACCGTACGGTATTACGCAAGGTTCGGGACAAAGATGGCCGTGTTCTGTTTCAACCATTGGACCCGTATAAACTATATTCCGCTGTCCCATGTTGTTCGATGATCAATAGCAAGGAAAACCTGGTCAATTAGCAAATCCATACGTTAACATAAAAGGTAAAAACACAAATACGTATATGTATAAAGAGATTACTGTCTATATATACAAACTCCAGTTGCATATTCGCATGGCCGATCTATTGAAAAAGGGTAAAACATATTCAAATATTGTATCATACAATATATGTTCTTGAATAACCTACCTAAGATGCTCTAGCTAAACAACTAAGTTATGGTACAGCTTCGCAAAATGCATCTTTCGGAACTCAGATAACCTAAGTCAGAAAATATGACAAATGACACCAACAGGCAAAGCATTACATATGATTCTTGAATAATGTTATTATGACATTTGCGCGCCTTATAACGAGGTAGAGAAATTTTTAGCCGAACGCCAAATTCTCACCTAATATCATTAAAACAATTAATATAACTAACAACTAACGCTATCTTCCTCTCTTAATTTTATGCTAAAAAGAGAAACTAATGGACCATGTATCACCTTCGGCACATAGTAATCAAACATATACTTGGATGAAAGAAGCTGTAATCCGTATCACTTAAAATGATTTTCTGTGGTTCATTTACGAAATTGAAACGGTCATATAACATCAATAAAAAAAAGGTAAAAATTTCCCGAATATGAAATTAAATTTCAAAAAGTGATGTATAGAAATGTAAGCTACAAAAAGGAGCCAAACTACGTTAGATTATAACAAGTATAATAACCTTTATACATGTTGCAATTCTGTCAATAGTTGCTAAATGTAGCTCAAGCAAAACGAAAAAACTACAAATAACGCATAGTCAAACTCATAACAGAACTTTAAATAATATCTACTCGTTTGAATTAACAATAAACAGCCATACAGAAAATACGCATAACGCGCTAATCATTTGTAATTATGAGAAAATGTCACTAACTGTCCGCTCCAACTTCCAAACTAGATTTTATTCATAGAACCAAATCACCAACATTGCGTTGTTTGTTCGTTAACATAAAAACCTCGTATTAAATAATTCATGTTACCCTAGAAAAACTAACAAGAATTCAACCATAATCATGCATTTCCCCTAAATTTCATCCATTTTTTAACATCAAAATCAACACGAAACATAACAACACACGATTAATTTGGGGGTTTAATTTCTTTAATCCAAAATTAGGCAAAAAAAAAACTACATTTTCCAGGTTTAATTTCATTTCTTCAATTGAAAAATAAATTACCAAAAAACACAATTTCCAACAAAACCCAGTTGGCAAAAATCAAAATCAAAACAAGAAACATAATAAAAATGGTACCTTTTTATCATCAACGGAGTCCAGAGCTCGAATTAAGTTACCAATTTGAGAAACAAAAAAAACCCTAATCAAAAACACGATCATCAACACATTTAAAATCAAATTAAAACCCTTTTCCCATAATCATCAAAAAATAAAAAAATAAAAATTACCTACTAAAATTAGTTAAATTAAAGGGAAATTTGGGGGTAAATTGATGAAGAACATACCCTAATTAGGATTGATCAGAGCCTTTTTCTAGATTGTGAAAATTGGTTAATTTTTAATTTAGGATGAATGAAAGAAAAAGAGAGATTGAAAATGAAAATGAAAACCCTGGTGTTGTTTATTTGTTTGTTGTCTATTAATTGTTTGTTATTATTTATTATTATTATTACTATGGTATTATTATTATTTATTTTATTATTTAATATTTATCTAATTTTGGCATGTAATAGTAGATAGATAGATATAGATTATAGATGTATTATGTATAGTGTGGATATATAGATATATAGATATCATATACTCATATACATATGCTGTCCATGTGCTTTTTCTTTTTCTTTTTTTTTCTTTTTTTTTTTTCTTTTTTCTTTTATTGTTTTAATTTGTTTGTTTATTATTATTTTAATTTTTGAGAGTTTTTTTATGAGGAGATAAGCTATGTTTATTTGATTAGGACATGTAATAAGAATAATAAAATAATATAACAATGACCTTATTTTAAGAGATTTGTTAAAAAAAATATATGTTTTGAAAACATATGTTTGGCTTTAAATAATGGGTTTGTGTTAAAATTTAAAGAAATTAATAAACTTTATATAAATGCTATTAATAAGAAATCTTAATTATGATATTAATGCTTTATATTAGAATTATGATTTTAATTGTATCCAGCAAAGGATATTGTTCAGAAAGCTTAAAAAAATAACAAAACCTTTAAATTGCATGGATTTTAGGCAAATGATAAGAATATGTATTTATAAATAAAAATTAATAAATATGCAATACAAATTTGGGGTAACTTGAAGCACAAGTTATAAAACTTCTAATTATATCTAACATTTGTATGCCTCCTACTACACACATCAAGATCTTTGAGGAAATTATTTTCTCAAATTTATGGTTTTGGAAATACTTTTTGATTTTATTCCATATATTTATGGTGAATAAATTGCTAGTTAAAATATTTTACTTTTTTTGGTTTAGAAAATTTTTCAAAAAATAAAAACTAATTAAAATAAAATATGCGTAACTAATATCAGGTCAAGTTAATTAAAAGTCAATTATATATGTGTAATTTATATTAGTGATGATATTTATTAAAAATAGAATAAGATATTTAGTATAACATTTGTTTTCTAAAAATTGACAATAATTTTAGAATAAATAAAAATTTGGACAATGAAGAAATGTGAATTAATCTATATAAGTTTTTACTTAAAAATTTATATCAGATTTAAATAATTTTCTACATGAATTGTGGTTAAAGTTACTGTAATTAAGAAAATATGAGTCAATGAACATAAGACTTTCATTTTAATATAAAATATTAAACTTGTTATACTTAAAAGTATGTGATAAAATTCCTACGTTTTTTGTTATTAAAATGTATTCAAAATTTTTGTAAGTTAAATCTGTATATTTTAATAGAAATATTTAATTATTAACCCAAACATTTTTAGTAAACAAGATAGCTTTTACAAATAGAAATAAATAATATGTTTTGTTTTTTAGGTGATGAAATAATATCGTTTTATGTTATTATTATTATATGATATGATATATAATATGATATTACTCTTCTATTCAAATTGCCTAATTGTGTTGTTTTTCGTGCCTGGGTCGGGTTTGGGTCGGGTTGCCAGGTTGGACTTTTCTGGGTTGGGCCTTATTTTCGTTTTCGGGTATTTTTTTGAGTGGAGTTGTACGTTGGCGTTTCTTTTTTTCTCCGCTTAACACGTGTTGCGTTATCCAGCAGATGGATATGATCAAGGTAACTCATTTCGACCTAATTTGTCAATTGTAGATTTAGTAGATCTTGTTGTTTAATTGTTAATTCAGGTCGCTGTATTTTTAGGTTGTAATTGATTGATTGATTTTGAAGTCAAATTTGTTCAACGAAGTTTCAATATGTTTAGGTTTTAGTGTTTTTGAAGCAAAATTGAGCTCAATTAGTTGTAGATGAATGTTTTCGACGTTAGATTTAGGGGTGAATTGAGAAGAATTTGTGAAATGTTGGAAGGTTTTATGTTTATGTATTGTTTTGTAGTTGTAATTTATGAACTGTTGTGTATTATCTTCACCGTTTTTGAAGGCGGCTTGATTTGTTGATATTATTTGAGCTGGGGGAGCTAATTTGCTCGAATATTTCTTACGCGAGTCGTCGTAGAATGGATGGGGCTTAATTTAGCTTAAACTTATTGTTTCACTGTGGTTGATGAGAAAACAAAAAAAAAAATCAGCAAGACTTGATTAGTATACGCTTAAATTGCCTACAGGTCTCTTTGCCATGTTTCTCACTAGGATTACCAGCTTACTATGTCCTTGCTTCATCTCAATCTTCTTCTAACTTGTCTCGCTACGACGGTGTCAGGTGATTTATAGTTGTGCGCTTCGTGAAATCAATTTTTTTTCTTCGTAAAGTAGTTTTAACCTATATAATGTCGTATGTTTTTTAATTTCAGGTATGGTAATCAAGTTGTTTCTGATGAGCTGAGTTCCCTTTACGGGGGTTCTCGTGCTAATGGATTTGGTTCAGAGGTATGTAATGGGTAACGACGGAATGGACGATGTTACAATTCTCATAAACGCATCTCCCGAAAAGCTTATGGGATTGAATCTTTACGCCAAAGCATCAATGCTTTTACAGGTGAGCCATCATTCACCAATTTTTACGTCGATTATGAATACGTTTTTTATAAATTTTCTTTAATTTTTTTTCTTTCTTTTTCTAGAATTTTCCTCCGGCCCTCTTGCTAAGGTTTATGAGGGAGCACCGTTCAGAATGGGCTGACAATAATATCGATGCTTACTCAGCTTGAGCAATAAAACTTGGTCCGTGTAGCTTACCTGGTTCTCGAGCTAGTAATTTTGGTGGTCAAGTTATTTTTCCCCTTGCTCATACAATCGAGCATGAAGAGGTAAATTAACCCGAAAATGTTTTTGTCGCCCATTAATTTTTTTGTCTTTTTTCTAAACGTTGTGTTTTAAAACTTGTATATAGCTTTTGGAGGTGATTAAGATGGAGGGAGCTGGGAATTGTCCCGAAGACGCGCTAATGTCCAGAGACATGTTTCTCCTACAAGTACAGTTTGTTTAACTTAATGTAGTTATGCACAACTTTGTTACTTTGCGCCATTCGTTATCTGATTGCTTTTGTTTCAAAAATAACAGATGTGTAGTGGAATGGACGAAAATGATGTTGGGATGTGCTCGGAACTTATATTTGCTCCAATTGATGCTTCTTTTGCCGATGATGCACCTCTTTTACCTTCAGGTTTTCGCATTATTCCTCTCGAGTCCGGCAAGGTTAGTACTCAAAATTTATACCATAACATTAGCTTATTAATTTTTTACTTTCATCTAAATGAGAACGTTAATAATTTTTCAGGAAGCTTCAAGTCCAAACCGTACACTTGATCTTGCTTCCGCACTTAAAATTAAAGGATCATAGGTATGTCAAAGATCACAATGATGACGTTTGTTACAAGTTTATAATGATTCCTAAACAATGTTGTAACAAAAAACGATGAATTTGTAAAATATATGGCAGGTAAAAAGGTGGATTTTGATGGGGACATATGCCCTGTCAGCAGGTTATTACGATGCTTATTACAAGCGAGCTCAACATGTATCCTTCTGTTAATTAAAATATACCGTTATTCTATCAATTTCCTTATGATGTTGAATACTATGCTGATGATGGTGGTGTGTCGGTTAGGTGAGGACAGTAGTCCAGAAAAGCTTTAAGGCAACACTAGATGTACACGATATTTTAATTTCACCCGCAGCTCCATCTGCAGCATATAAAATTGGTAATTAGCCACTGTGATCATTTTATTTAATATCTCATCAAACGTCACATAACAATTACTTTTTTTTCTCTTTGCAGGTGAAAAGAAAAGCTGACCGTAAACACATCTAATTTTCTTTTTTTATTTACCATTATGTTTTCCGTATAAACAAAGCAGAATTAAATTATTAGATACTTGAATATGATGATTTGTAGGTAAATGTGAACTTAGCGGGATTACCAGCATTGGTTTTGCCATGTGGGTTTGTTAAAAACGACATGTCTAGACTTCCTGTTGGCTTTCAAATGATCGGTGCTGTTTTTGACGAGGTTGAATTAGTTTTTTGATAAATTAAGATTCTGGTATTATATTGGCTTTCTATAATGATTCCTAAACAATGCAGCGTATAAACTTGGTAATTAGCCATTGTGATCATTTTATTTAATATCTCATCAAACGTCACATAACAATTATTTTCAGGAACTATTTCTAAAGGTGCAACTCTATTACATGAGGAGGGAGCCAGGGAAGTCAAAGCTTTAGTAATTACGTCTGTGGTAACTGCAGATTTGTGGAACTATTGTGGCAACTTTCTTTTGCATGCGTTGAGAGAAGTTCATCGACGAACATATGTTGCGGATGTACTCCAAAATCCACTACCCGCTTCACTGACCGATGTAGCTTTCTCTCACGCAACTACACTTCTTCCTGTAACAAAGGTACATCATACTTGCATTTTTATTCTTAAAATATATATGAAATAGACTTATACGTAAAATGCTTTCTTTTTGAACAAGCCAGAATAGCTCTCGAAAGAAGAAGATTTCTCAAAAATGCCGAAACAGCCGTGCAGAGTCAGGCTATGTGGTCAGGTTTAGCTCATGAAATGACAGCAGAGTATCGCGGTCTTTGTGCTGAAGAGGTAAATGTGACAGTTTTTATACCGTACCTTGAAGGCTAAGTAATCTTTAAATATTCTGTACAGTTTGTCTAATAGGAACATCCTTCCTTTCTTTGGGACTTTTGAAGTTCAGGCATATTTGCAGCAAGAGTTGGAGAAGTTACATGACTTGCGGAATAAAGTAAAAATGGAAGGTGAACCGTGGGATGAACTTGTATCTAGCTCAAGTCAAAGGAAAAAATTAGCATATCCAGGAAAACCAGGATTGGCATTTCCGGTAAAGCAATTGCCAAAGAAGAAGAAAAGGAAGGCTGTTTCAGAACCCGTTAGTTCTAATGAGGAAGAAACAAATCACCGATATGAACAACATCTTTTGTATTTACGAACTAACGAAGAAGAAACAAATCACCGATATGAACAACATCTTTTCTATTTACGAACTCGTGCAACGCACGAGTCTTTACTAGTTATTATTAAATGACAATAGATGAAGAAGTACTTGTATAAAAGGTACGCGAAAATAAAAAATTCATTAACTTTGGGTGGTTGAAATAATAAAAAAAATTGCATAGAAAAACAAGAACTTTGATTCAATTGTTATTGTGTGTAACTAAATTTGTTTTTTATCAAAAAAACTATCAACTTTAGATACGTTGTCATTAAAGGAAAACTTAACTTGACATCTCGTTAGTTTTTTTTATTTAACTTATTTGTTTTTTTTATATATTTAGGTGTCACATATGTTATATTATCGTCATATGCATTGATTTGTGGAGAAAAAAGGTAATAATTCTTTCATATTTAATAAATTTTTAATGACAAATACGTTTTCGTATCATCAACTATTGAGATCTAATGTCAAAAAAATTTCAAAATAACACGAGAAACATATGTTATATTACATATATGACATTTATCTTTAAAAGAATTCACATAATTATTATATTTCAATATTTAACTAGATTTCAAGTTAACGTTTACATACAATGAAAACGTATTTAAAGTTGATTGTTTTTTTCAGAAAAAATAAAGTTGGTTACACACAATGACAATTTGGTCAAAGTTTATTGTTTTTTTTTACAATTTTCCCGTAAAATAATAGAGTTCACATTGAATAAAAAAAATTATTTATAAGGAAGTACTAATTATATGGTTGCAATATTTAATTTTTCATTTGAAAATGTATTTATTACCTTGTTAATACTCGTTATAGTATAGCATATAAAATATCATTGTTTAATACGTTTTACAAATTGGTATATTAAATCTTTTTATTTAGGTAAACTTTGTTCAACAAATCATGCTCTAGAAATATTTCATGTTTAAAACATGACAATGAATATCATAAGGTATTGTCTTTACAAAGATTTATAAACATCATTATATCATTAATTATTTAAACCCAATGTTTATGAACAAGAATAACTTTTGTCTAAATAACCCAATAAAAAGATTTTCAAACCACATGTCATATTGAAAATAAGCTCATATTAAAGGTGAATCATTTATTTGATTAAATAATATTAAACAATCTATTTTTATAGATTTGACAAACTTTGGTTTGTGCTAAAAATAAAATGAAAGCAACACAAAGGATGTTTATGGTGGTTCATAGGTAGGTTAACTTGCAAGTTAGAGTCTCAATTGGTCCAACCATAATATTCAAATCTTCAAGGGACTATTTGTTTGCCATGAAAACTACCCTTAATTCATACAATAATTAAAAAAATAATAAAAAAGATCCAAATTAATTGAGAAAAAATAAACATTGTCATTGTTTAGTTAGCCAATCAAATTTGATGTCACACCTTATAATTATATTGTAATGTAATTGTAATTTTTAAACTTTGTTACTTTGTATTATTATATTTGAAAAGGTCAACATAAAAGGGCCAAAGGTGATGTATCAAATAATGAAGGTTCAAAGACCCTAAACACATACTTTGAACCATTTATTTCTTTTTATAATTGCAAATGGTATAAAATAAAATAAGAAATAAACAAAGAATAAAGTTTGTACCGAAAAATGATGCATTTATGACATCAAATCACTATTTCTTCAAATTATAATGTCGAATAAAGTGGTTGTATCAATTTGTTATTCCTAGCATGGTACAATGTTGTTACTTTTATTATTATTATAACTAATAAATGCATAAAAATACCATATTTTTTCATGATATTTCACTAGAATATGATCCCACATGAAATGAAATAAACACATATTTCAACTTCCCCCCAAATAAAAATAGTTTAATTTAATATGAAGATGGGATAAGGTGGCATGGATTAATTAATAAGTGATAAACTTTAAAGTAATGTTAATCATTAAAAGTGTGACAAATCACATGTATATCTTAATAAATCCAATAAAAAAAATATGTATAATCTTAATCAAGTTATTAATAATGGTTCTTGTTCATAAAGAGACCATGGGAGGTAGACAATGTAATCATAAAATTGGGATTAGATTCTTTTCCTAATAGCAATGTGATGAATTACTTGTGTAGTTGGTTAAGTGTTTAGGTCAATAATGAGGGTTATATTATTTAACCAATTTTTAAAACCTTTTAACTAAATGGTGCATTAATTTTTTAACTAGATCAATTTGAGATTTATGAAATTTTGAAATGTATTTAGGTCTATAGGGCAAAAAACAAGTATTATTAATAGGGAATGTATTTTTGACTTTCAGTCAAATCAGAGTTCGTTGAAATCAAATAAAAATAAGTTTACTAGAGATGACTGAAGTCGAGTTCAAACAAAAACATACTTAACACAAACTTAATGTAAAAAATATTATTATTTTAGTTAGTGGTGGTCGATTGATCAAAAAAATGGTTAAAATATCGCTCATATATATGAATAAAATGAAAAATGGATAATGTGTGTATTATACAAAACCTTATTATATTAATATTTATTTATAAATAACCAATTATCAATATTCTAAACTAATAAATGAAAAGGAAAAGAAAAAGAAACTAAGGGGTGTTTTGGATTACTTTTCAAAATAGTTTTAAGCTTATTAGCCTTTAAATCTTTAAAAGCTTTTCCATTATGGTTTTTTAGATTGAGATTATTATATCTTAACTAGTTTTAATATCCGTACGATATATGGCTTATAAAAGATAATGTTATAAATAATAAAAACGATTTATAAGAATTATTTATTAAATTAGATTGAGAAAATACGTTTTATTTAATAAAAATAGTGTTAAATTTATTAGTTATAAAAAATAGGAAATATATATTTAATTATATATGTGATGTAATTGCCCATATGATATAGGTGTTGTACAATTATGTTAAACTAAGCGTATTCCTGCGCGTTGCGCGGTGACAATTTTGTAAAGAGATTTGTCACAAACAATACTTTGTCGGTGGTACTATTTAATTAGTAAGCAGTAAGCAACATACAAAAGGGAAGGTTAGTATAAATGTGACAGAAAGAAGTAGGTACGCAGAAACAAAGGAAAATACACAATAATAACCTGCTAACAAATAGCTTAACGTCGCATTTCACATTTTTTTTTTCATTGACAAGGCGAATAATTTCGCCTGCACCTACCAAACACCCTATTACATTTGTAAACACATAGCAAGATGTCATGTGAACGACAACAACCCACGAAAAACTGGATATAGGAAAGAAAACATAAACATTTAGAGAAAAGAAAAACCGACACCAGTGAGGAGGGAATTGTTGTTGATTCTCTGTAGGTGAACTTCCGTTGGTGTGAAACTAAACACATTCAATGAAAACTCCTCATGACCACCTTCAAGTTTACGAACCGATGTTTCAATGTTGAAACGGATGCGGTATTGATTCGGGACAACTTTATATCCCATTTGACCTTCAATCACTCTGTACCTCGAGATTTGATATACCTGGCCCTCTTCGAGAAGAGCCTTAAACTTTCGTATATGATTTCTAGTGATGAAACCTTGTATCGAACCGCCCTTTTTGGTAAAAAAAACATGTAAGAAAACTAATTTAACCCCCCACAGTTTCCATCGTTGTACATAAAAAATATGGTAGAAATTATTGTATATTAACTGTTTTTGTGGCGTACCCTTTTTTCGGCTTTTAAAATTTTCAAACAAATTAGAAATTACCTCATCATCAGCCATAACCATCTCCAAACCAAGTAAGACATCACCGAGTTTCGTATTTATTGCCTCCCACATTCTACAAAGCCGTACATGAACAACCCAATATTCTCTAGTTGGGTCAAGGGCGCCAATCTTGGAGTGAGACATGTTTTTCGAAAGAGACATAATTGTACGTAGTTATGGGGCTTGTTGATGCAAAAGTAACTTTTCTGGCGAACTAACTTATATAGAAAAACACAAAACCACCAACCTTTGGAGTACCTAAAAACGTTTGTGCTAATAACTTGAGTAACTCAACAGTTTAAATATCATTATACCTCAATAATTAGTATGCCATTAATCACATTATGGTCGTTCAAACCATTAAGATTCCAAGTGGATACCACTAACTTTTGGAGTACCTAAAAACGTATGTGTTATTAACTTAGGGTATCTGAACAGTTTAAATATCATTATACCTCAATAATTAGTATGCCGTTAATACCACCAACTTTTGGAGTACCGAAAAACGTCTGTGTTATTAACTTAGGGTAATTGAGGAGTTTAAATATCATTATACCTCAATAATTAGTATGCCATTAATCACATTATGGTAATTAAAACATAGGGCAACTAAAGAGTCAGGAGTTTCAAATGCATACCATTCCACTATTTGGAATATCTCACACGTTAGATGTCCGACGACTCTAAATTATAAGTAATAATAATAGATTGGTATATGGTTATAACATTAAATGAAAACTATCTATCTATTATATGCAAAGTTTTGATTATGACTAAATAAGTTAATATCATTTTTATCAACGTGAAGAAGTAAAAGTAACAATACAAAATCTACTTACATGGTATTTGGTTTAGTGGTTATCAAGTTATCATGAAACAAAAATAATGTCAGTACTTATCATTTTTATTACAGTTTAATAAAAAGGTGGTCGAGTATCCAGAAAGTGTTTTGTTTTGAGTATGTTTTTGTATAAAATACCTTTTAAATACTTAATCATATTCAAAATTAACGATTTTTATGTCGAAATCTTCATGAAAAACAGAGGTGTTTTTATGGTTAAAATGGTTTATCCAAAACATTTAGGTAAAATGATTAAAAGTGTCAACAAGTTGATGAAATGGTCCGGTTAACAAAATAACTTAACATTTCTTTTATTTCACCATATTTTTGTATAATAAACATAAGTTTTATGAAATGAGACTATGAGAATATGATGCATGAGAATGGTTTTTAGAACATACATAAGAGTATATGAATGCAAGACTTGATGTTTCTTCTTTATGATCAACGTATGAGATTTGGGTTTTTGATGTGTGGAATGTGTGTTGGTGATTTCTTTTTGCTTTCTTGCCTTGGCCGATTATATCAAGAGAAAATGGAGGTGGTTTTTGATTTTGTGCAAGGAAAATTGAGTGCAATGACCTTCTATTTATAGAGGGTGAGTTGGGTTAGAGATTTAACTCAAGTAAGTTGTTGTTTCAACCCTAGTTTGATGTCATTGATTGGTATGGTGGTGATAGTGTTGTAAAGATAAGGGGTTGTAAGGGGGTGGTTATGTAAGTGATTGGTATGGAGGTGTTGTGTATGTAAGTAACTAATATTATGTTGGGTTATAACTTATCTAAAATAGTTTAACCATGGACAACTCACTTAACAAACAAGAATAGTAACTCAAACGATTAATACGGAAGATATTAAGAGTTACTACGGAAGACAAGTTAGTACGGCTGTTCAACAAGTTACTACGGCTAGACAGTTGCTACGGTGATATTGATATTGATTACAAGTTACTACGGGAAAAGTCAAGATACGGAAGAAGTCAAGTCAAGACACGGAAGACAAATCTTGCCTTGCAAGTATAATCTAAGTTATAGAGTTATAATTAGATTATGTTTCCTTTTGTTAAATAGATAGAGTTTCCTTATTTCATGTTTAAATAAGGATAGATGAGATTTCCTAGTTTATCTAGGTCGGCCTCAAGGTCTATATATAGATAGATCCTTGTATGATAGAAAATACGTTGTATTAAGAATTCTTAAGATTAATACGATTGAGGCTTATAATTCGGCAATACTATTGTTTATTCATTATTCATTATTCATTGTTCGATAACTCGTAATATTGAAGTGTTCATCCGCTGCTGAACTTCTTCAATAGATCACGATCTTAACGAAGGCAAACTTATTAGTTTACATAGACTAATACGATCCTGACAAGTGGTATCAGAGCACAGGAGGTGCTTTAGATCCATTGATCAACGAGTTCATAATCCTCATAAGCAAGAATCAAAACAACCATCATGACTGAAGTTGCAATTGGCAAAGTTCCTATTCTAAACAGCAACGAATTCGACTTATGGAAGCTACGAATCAAGCAACACATCCTACTGTCTGACTACACAGTATGGGATGTAATCATTAATGGTAACAAACGTCTTACCGCCAATGGAGCTGATGGAGAACCAGGAATGGCTGCTCGTGCACCGGTGACTGATCTTGAACGAAGGGAAAAACAAACTGAGATCAAGGCCCTCAGTATTCTTCTAATTGCAATCCCCAACGAATATCAATCGCAATTCGAAGAATATGAAGATGCAAAATCGCTATGGGAAGCTTTGGAGAAGAGATTCAGCGGAACAAAGAATACCAAGAAGAACAAGAAAGCTCTTCTCAAACAGGAGTATGAAAACTTCAACTCACTGCCTGGCGAACGAATGACTCAGACGTTTGATCGTTATAAAAAAACTCACCGGAGAGATGATCAGCGCAGGAATCAAGTATGATAAAGATGATCTAAACAGAAAATTCATCCGTGCTCTAGGGAAGGAATGGATTATTTACACAGTTTCCTACAGACAAGGAGATACCCTAGAAGCACTTGAACTGGATGATCTTTACAACGATTTAAGAGTCTTTGAAGCTGAAGTCGAAGCAGAAAAGGTTGCCAATAACAACCCTTGTATTACCAATGGCAATACTACACTTGCCACAACATCTGTAGGACCAAAACATGAAATCAGTGAAGAGATTTCATTCGAAGCTTTTATTTGTAAGTGTTCTAATCTCACAGGTGAAGAGGTAAAACAGATGCATCAAGATGATTGTGATGAAATCGACCTAAAATGGCAATCTGCTATGCTGGCACTACGAGCAAGAAGATTCTTGAATAGGACAGGAAGGAGACTCAATCCACGAAACAACGAACGAATTACCTTCGACAAAAGCAAGGTTAAGTGCTATGAATGCAGTGAATTAGGTCACTTTGCTAGAGACTGTCCAAATAAGTCAAGAACCAACAATCCACGAACCACTCAAGACACAAATCAGAGTGCACTTATGTCACATGACATCTTTGGATATGATTGGAGTGACTTGGCTGAAGAAACAAGTCAAAATAGAGCACTAATCTCTGAAGAACAAAATCACGTAGAAACTACTGCTACTGTTCACCATGCATGCATAGCAGTAGTAATGGATGATACGGACATTCTTGGAGATCTAGTTGCTACGGATGACTTATATGCTATGGAGCTATCTTATACTGATATTGGAATTCCTGAAATCGGCAACAACATACTGGGATATGACTGGAATGAAGATGATCAAGGAGCACCACACGAGGATGCTCTCATGGCTATTGACTCACCACCTCCAGAAACTCCATCTCTTATGGCTGAGGTAAATTCCAAACTTTGTACTTCTGAATGTAAAGCTATAATTGTTAAATACAAAAATCACAATCAATTGATGAGTGATTCAATCAAGACATTAGAAGAACAAAGACAATCAGCCCATAGAGTAATTGATAACTTAGAAAGTCAGATAAAATCACACAAAGTTAATGAACAAAGTTATCAAGAAAAGATAAATTTAATTGAATGGCAAAAAGAGGATTTACTTCTTAAACTCAAGGTGGCTAGGGACAAGATCAAACTACTAGAACAAGAACATGATAAAGTTGAGTTAGATGTAGGAAAATTAGAGTTTGCTTCAAAATCAGTGAATGACCTATGTCAAAAACAAATACATAGCAAGGTCAAAGCTGGTTTAGGTTACAAAGAAGTTGCTCCTCCATTTAACCAAAACTACATCCCACCATCTTTAGATGAGCCTAGGATTCCCATCTCTCAGACACCTCCAAAAGAATCATTCAATGTTGATCCAATCAACTATGATGAAGTTCTAATTGAGGACTTAGTTGAAGAAAGTAAGATCCATGTTGTGAAGAACAAGGATATTCCATTGGAAAATCACTTACTCACAATAGAAGGAATAACTCTACCTTCTACACAAAGTCTAGTGTCTATACCATGTCCTAAACCCATTACCAAGATTAAAACATCATCACAACCAAAGTCCAACAAAGTTCCTAAGGAAAAAGAAAAGACTTGGAATCACATAGGCAAAAGAGGAAACCAACGCAACATGAATCAAGTCAAAACTCAAAAGGGACAAACTGTTAAAAACGTAAGAAAAGGATGTTTTATTTGTGGTAAACTGAATCACTATGCAAAAATCTGCTATCACAATCCTCAAAATCAAATGCAAGTGATTCAAAAACCACATAATGGGGTGGGATACAAAGGACGGGTTGTCCATAACAATAACTTTGTCAAACAAGTCTCTTCAGAAAATCAAGGTGTCAACAAAAGAAACACAATTTCCAACAAAAAGAATAGAGTTAATACTGCAAGACAAACTTTTGTTTCTACGGCTAAGGTTAATACGGCCAAAAGCAAGCGTGTTAATACTGCCCGTATTAATACTGTGAAAACTAACCGTATGAATCCTGCTCGTGTTAATACTGTCAAAAGTAACCGTGTTACTAAGACTCACATTAACAATAAGATACAACGGAATGTCAAACCAGTATCTATTCCAATTGTTAAATCAAAAGTTGTTAACACTAAGATTGTTCAAAAAGAAAAATCTTTCAAACAAATGTGGCAACCAAAAGTTCAAGTAACTCAACCACCTATCCCCACTGATTTTTCAAAACTAGTACAAAGGAAGGTGAGTTACTTTGATGAAATGGGCAAACCCAAGTCAACTTTGGCTTGGGTTCCCACCAGAAACTAATCTCTATCGTTTATGTGCAGGTTCAGCCAACAAAAGAAAGTGAGAACAGTTGGCATGTAGATAGTGGCTGTTCCAGGCACATGACGGGCAACATGTCATGCCTTCAGGACTTTGAAAAGTTCAACGGAGGATATGTTGCTTTTGGAGGCAATCCAAAAGGAGGAAAGATTACTGGGAAAGGGACAATCAGCAATGGTACACTACACTTCAAGGACTTGTACTATGTGCAACAGCTTCAATATAATCTTTTGGGTGTCTCTCAAGTCTGTGATGAGAAACACACACCAATCTTTACTGCTACTGAATGCATTATAATGAAGCCTGGGTATGTCATTGATGAAAGTATGATTCTACTCAGAACACCAAGGAGAGATAATGTCTACTGCTTAGACATGTCAAAGGTTCAAATAAATTCACCTGAAGCATGCTTTCTCTCAAAAGCTACTTTAGATGAATCTACTATCTGGCATAGGAGGATGTGCCACATGAACCTAAAGAACATCAATAAACTAGTTAAATCTAGTTTGGTTAGAGGTCTCCCAAACAAGCAGTTCAACCTTGAAGATAACTGCTTAGCATGCTTGAAGGGCAAGCAACACAAAACTTCCCACAAGACAAAGGAGATCAACTCTAACACCACACCTTTACATTTACTCCACATGGATCTCTTTGGTCCTACCAATGTAAAGAGTATTGCAAAGAAGTCATACTGCCTTGTCATTACTGATGACTTTTCAAGATACACATGGGTATACTTTCTTGGAACCAAAGATGAAACAAATCAGCTCCTCATCACTTTTGTCACCAAAGTTGAACACCAACTCAACCTGAAGATTAAGAAAATTCGATGTGACAACGGTACAGAGTTCAAGAACCAGGTGATGAATGACTTCTGTGACAAGAAGGGAATAGAGAGGCAATTCAGCGCTGCTAGGACTCCTCAACAAAATGGAGTTGCTGAAAGAAGGAACAGGACATTGATTGAAGCAGCACGAAGTATGTTGGCTGACTCCAATCTTCCCATGTTTTTCTGGGCAGAAGCAGTTAACACTGCCTGCTATGTTCAGAATAGGGTCCTACTAGTCAAGGCACACAACAAAACTCCATATGAGCTTATCCACAAGAGACAACCTATGATAAGCTTCTTACGCGCCTTTGGATGTCCATGCACAGTTCTAAACTCTAAGGACTATCTTGGAAAGTTTGATAGCAAAGCTGATGAAGGCACATTTGTTGGTTACTCATCTCAAAGTAAAGCTTATCGAGTCTACAATCACAAATCAAAGATTATCGAGGAGAGCTCCAACGTGACCTTCAATGAACACACTTACACCAAGAAGGGCCATGGACCAGACTGGGTGTTTGATTTGGATGCCTTGACCAAATCCTTAAACTCAAACCTTGAGTTTCACTCAACACCAGTTTCTACGGACAAGGTTAATGCGGCTAGCTCTATTCCTACTGCTAAACCAACTACGGAGCCAGTTGCTACGGCTCCCATCACAGGTACCGCTCGTTTGGATGTGATGGAATACATAAATCTTCCAGTCACTTTGGAAGATCCAATTTCAATCCCTGACACCAACTCCTCAGAGGAACACGATACACCTCATAATGATGACAACTATACGAAGGAGGACGAAGCAGTATCACCAAAATCACCGATCACTACGGGGTATACAACACGCCCTGATGGTGTTCCAAGTCTCATTGAAGAAGATGAAAATGGAGTCGAACAAATAGTCTATGAAGACTTTGAGCCTTACCCGACTGATATTCCTACTTCAGCCACTAATCCTTCATTTACTACTCCTCCATTCCATGTATACACTCCTACCAATGAGATGCCAGATATGAATGATACAAATCTGGGTGTAGAACTACGTCTTGAGAAGATTCCATCTTCACGTGTTGCCAAGAATCATCCACCTTCACAAATTATTGGTGAACTTGACTTCTCAATAGCCACTAGAAGTCACACCAAAACCAACAAGGATTCTCAGACTGCTCTAATCAACACATGTCTATTCGCCTGTTTTCTCTCTCAAATGGAGCCTAAGAGAATACAAGAAGCACTTCTAGATCCACATTGGATTGAGGCATGTCAGGCAGAGCTACTCCAATTCAAAATACAAGGAGTATGGGTACTAGTTGAGGTCCCATATGGTAAAAAGGTGATTGGTACACGCTGGATCTTCAGAAACAAGAAAGATGAACGTGGCATTGTGGTTAAAAATAAAGCACGCCTGGTAGCACAAGGCTATACACAAGAAGAAGGTATCGACTATGAAGAAGTATTTGCTCCAGTGGCTAGGATTGAAGCAATCCGATTATTTCTAGCCTTTGCTTCGTTCATGGGATTTAAGGTCTATCAAATGGACGTCAAAAGTGCATTTTTATATGGTGTTATTGAAGAAGAGGTATATGTCAAACAACCTCCTGGATTTGAGGACCCTCAACATCCTCACAAGGTTTACAAGTTGATCAAAGCTCTCTATGGGCTTCATCAAGCACCACGAGCGTGGTATGACACACTTTCAGACTATCTTCTTCAGAACAACTTTCAACGCGGCACCATTGACAAAACATTGTTTTTCAAGAAGTCTCATTCAGACATTCTTCTTGTTCAAATATATGTTGACGATATCATCTTTGGATCCACCAAGGATTCATTGTGCAAAGAATTTGAAGACCTCATGCACACAAAATTTCAGATGAGTTCGATGGGTGAACTCACCTTCTTTTTGGGCCTACAAGTCAAACAAAAACCGGATGGCATGCTAATAAGCCAAACCAAATATGTCAAAGACATCCTCACAAAATTTGGATTAGTGGATGCCAAGGTTGCAAGTACTCCGGTGGAAACTCACAAACAAATGACGGCTGATCTTGAGGGGGAGGATGTGGATATACACAACTATAGATCAATGATAGGATCTCTCATGTATCTCACAGCGTCAAGACCAGACATCATGTTTGGAGTTTGTGTGTGCGCAAGATACCAAACAAGGCCAAAGATGTGACACCTCATAGCTGTCAAGAGAATCTTTCGATATCTAAAGGGCAAGCCTAACCTAGGTTTATGGTATCCTAAAGACTCTCCCTTTGACTTAATTGCTTATACTGACAGCGACTATGGTGGTGAGAATTTAGACAGGAAGTCAACGACTGGAGGATGCCAATTTATTGGCTCAAGACTGGTGTCATGGCAATGCAAGAAGCAAACAACGGTGTCAACCTCTTCTACAGAAGCTGAGTACATTGCCGCTGCTAGTTGTTGTGCTCAAGTACTTTGGATTCAAAATCAAATGATGGACTATGGCTATTCCTTCATGAACACGCCAATCTTTATTGACAACCAAAGCACTATAAGCATCATCAACAATCCAGTCAAACACTCCAAAACAAAACATATAGAGATACGCTATCACTTTATAAGAGATTGCAACGAGAAGAAACTAATCCATGTTGAGAAGATCCATACTGACAATCAACTTGCTGACCTTCTCACCAAAGCATTCGATGTGGGGAGATTCACTTTTCTGATTACGAGCATTGGAATGATCAACACGGATGAATAACTCATATACTTTTCTCTTAGTATTTCTATTTGTTTAAAGCAAGTCCCTTCGAGAAGCAGTAGTAAACTTATGATGAAAATCAAGTACCTTACTCTCTAGTATTGTACTATGTTACTACTGCAACATTAATAGTAAAGGCAAATTGTGTCCAAAGTATGATTAGTACGAACAAATTGTTAGGACTAAGGGAAGGTTTAACTACTACTGCCCTATGTCAATAAATTTGAACGGAATGGTTAATACGGACGAGTAATGTGTTACTACGGACCTCTGGTTTAATACTGCCAGTAACTCAAGTTACTACGGACAGTCCAGTTAATACGGCCAATGAACCATTACTACGGCCCCGTTAACCAACTTACTACGGACCCTTTGTTAATACTGCAGATTATCATACTATAAAGGTTTCTTAAGAGATAAGAATACCCTAATTAATGATGATTTGACTAGTCAAAACACAACTTGTAACCCACCTTTACACGTGTCAAGTCCCGGTAACACATCTTTAACACGTGGCAAAAACTGATTGGACCTAATTTTTAAAATTCAGGCGCGAGGCACAGCTACTCGTGACACGTGGCAATTTTTAATTGGACCGTCACTTTTAAATCATTACCCGCGTCTAATCAGGGGAGTCAAGTTGTTACAATTTTTGGGTATAAAAGGGGGTTAATTTAACCGTTTGAAACTTACCGTTTGTAAAAACCCCTAAATCTTCCAAGAAAAAGTTACCGTTAGAACTAAAAATCAATCGATTTTCTTTATCGTTGTGACTAACCATTTACATTCTTGTTCATCACTGTCATCATCAAGTAACAGAATCAACAATGGCGGAACAATTGCAACTATTCAAAACTCACAACATGGTGGCTTGCTTGGAAAAGACTGCCGACAACGCCGATTTCCATCAAATAATCGATTTCTTTGATCAATCGAAGATCAAGACGGCGTTAACCATCAATCCCGATATTGATGAATCCCACATTAGGGATTTCTGGACGTCTGCTACTCTACATCAAACAGAGGCCGCCATCATTGCTATGGTAAAGGGCAAAGCAATCAAGGTTTCAGAGTCTTCTCTCAGAAAACATCTGAACCTTCAAGACTCCACAGGTATACTAAGAGTGCCTTATGACATCCTTGTAAACACTTTTACAAACATGGGATATGAGGGGGATTTAAATATCTCAACATTTTTAAAATCAAAATTCTCCCCTCAATGGAAATACATGTTGCATACTTTGCAACAATGTATGTCCCCCAAAAGAACAGGATGGCATGAAGGGAGCTCTACTTTAGCCAACGCTATGGTGTGTTTGGCTACAGGAAGAACTTACAATTTTTCCTACATGATTTTTGATTCAATGAGAAAGAATATCGAGAACCCACAAAATAAATTTTTAATGTATCCTCGATTTCTTCAACATTTTATTAACTGTGTCCATAATGATCTTCCAAGATCTGAAAATCTTTTCAAATCACATGCTCATTCAAAGAAGGTTTTCACTAATATGAGACAAGTTAACAAGGGTGGTCCATCTCATGTGACACCACTATTCTCAAAAATGTTGGTGGTCACGATTCCCACAGCTGCAGGACAAGTAACTCTACCTCTGTCCCAACCCCCAGCTGCCACCATCAGTACTACGGCAATTTCTGTGGGCACTAGTGCCATATCTGTAGCCAGTACTGTAGGTGGAATCCCTGAGGTTGCTACGGCAGTTACTACTGCCCCTGTACCTCCAGTTGCTACTGTGAGTTCTACTCCAGTTGCTACTGCTTCAGTCACAACTGCTAAAGTGTCTAAACCCACAGTTTCAGCACCTCACAAACCCCCCAAAGCTGCTTCTAAGAGACTCAAGAGGGTTACTCAGCCTCTTGTGTCTAAAACCATCCCCCATACTACTACTGCAAAAGCAATCCCTGAAACATCTTCATGATTGTCACACACATTAGGGGAAAACCTTGAACACACCCCCTTGTTCACTGAGGTGGTCCATAAGGAGGGGGGAGACCATGTAGGGAGGGCTGATACTACTGCAGCTTCTACTTCTCATAGTAGAGCTCAGGACAGTATCAACATATCTAAGACCCAAACTACGGCAACACCATCCCTTGCTGAGGACTTGTTCTCAGATTGGGAAGGTGGTCCCTGGAGCCAAGAGACCATGGGAGAGATACATGCTTCTGCTAGGCAGGAGAGTTTCTCTATTCCCTATGATCTTCCACCTGTTGGTACTCAACAGGAAAGGGGTGAGGGTAGTGGTGGTCAGTTTAAGGAATTAATGGACATGTACCAATCTCTAATGGTGAGAGTGGAAAAACAAGAAGGGATGTTGTCTTCTCTAACTTCTTTGGTGCAACAGGTACTGGCACAACAAGCATTGATATCAGCCCGGTTACTGCCCAAAAGAATCACCACACTAGATGCTGGAACTTCACCAAAACCATCCAGCTCATCCTCTTCAGATGACTCCCCAGCAGATGAAAACAAGGGGGAGAAATAAATAAATGTGTTATCATCTGGAGAGAGCAAGGGTGATGAAGACAAAGGAAGCACAGATACTGTCATTACTGCCACCTCCAATCAAGATGAACAAATGGAGACAGGTAGTACTTTTGAGGGGGAGACAGATTTTGATGCTGATATGATGGTAGATGCAGAAGGTGAAAAGATGGAGGTTGATACTCAACTTGAGGGGGAGCAGCAGAAAGAAGTGAAGCAAATGGTTGAAGAAACAATAGACGAGATGGAAGCTGAAACTTCACCAAATGCTACTGAAACACTTGCTGCGGATCAAGTTGATACTGAAATGGTTGTTGCGGACTCGATTGCTGCGGATCAAGTTACTGCTGATCCTATGGTGACAAGCCCAGTTGCTGCGGACTCAGTTGCTACGGAGCCAGTTAATACGGACCCAATGGTAACTAGCCCAGTTACTACGGAGCCAGTTAATACGGACCCCATGGTCACCAGTCCAAGAACAGAGGATGCAGAGGAAGATCACTCATACCTGTTCACAACCACTCCTCCCACAGTCTACCAAGCTTCAAATCCTCTTCAAGCAATCCAATCTGAAGCTACAACTCTTTCAACCACTGTGACAGAAACCCCTGTTTCTACTATTGATCAACAAGAAGCTGCAAATGTTCTTATAAGAACAGAAATGTCAAGAACAAGTGTGATGGCTGATGAAGACACTATAGCATCACAGCTGCTTAAGATCAAAGAGGAGAAAGCAGAAGAAGAAAGAAAGAAGATGTTAGTTGAGCTAGTTGCAAAACAGAGAGCATCAGTTGCATTGGGTGAAAAGCCAATACAAACATCTTTAAAATTACATGAACAATCTACTGGTTTGTCTGTTTCTATTCCTACAGGTAGATTTGGGTATGTTACAGTGGACAAGAAAAAGAAGAAAGTACAAAGAGTTGACCTTGATACTGAAAAAGAGAAAGGAAAAGGCAAATCCATTGCTGTGGAGAAACCAAAGACTGAAGAAGAAAAGAGCAAGGAGGAAGCCTTTAATTTTCAAGGTATGACAGCTGAAGAGATTGAAGTGCTCAGATTAGAGCAAGAAGAAGCAGAGTTATTCAACAGAATAGCTGCTGAACAAGAAGAGGAGGAAAGAGCAAGAAAGAAAAAGATAGCTGAAGAAGATGAACTTCATGCTAGACTGAATACAGCTCCAACTCCAGAAGAAAGAAAAAGATTGGAGAAGATTGCTGCAGAGGATGCAATCAAAGCAAAGGAGATGTATAATGAAGAACTCCTTCAAAGACTTTGTTCTCAAGGCCAAGTTAGAGCAGATTTCGAGTATGGAATGCAAACTCTGGAAGAAGATGAAGCTGCTCTTAACCAAGCAAAAGTCAAAACCAAGCTTGAGAAGAAGAAAGTATCCAAGACCACACAAAGGAAGTTAGCTCAAGACAGGGAGAAATACACCATATACCTTAAAAGCAAAGGTTACAGTGGTAGATCATTAGGCCCTATGAAGTTGACTAATATTTTGGATCTTGTGAAGGAAGAAAGACAGAAGGAAACAAACAGGGAAGCTGCTCTTGCTAAGATTCAAGAGAAGAAGAAGAAGGATGCTGAAAAAGCTCTTGAAGCTGCCCTGAAAACTGGAAGGAAAGTGTTCATTCAACCTGAACATGTTCCTGAAGTAAAGAAGTCAGAAGAGAAGCCTAAAAGAAGGAAGCTGTCATCAAAAAGGATTCCAGTTCCTCCATCTAAAAGACAAAAGATGAGTGATGCTGTTGCTGCTTCTCAAGAAAGCCGAGATATTCCATTCATGGATGTCAAACCAGAACCTGAAGATATGGAACAAGACCCTCCTAGTACTACTCAAGGGGGAGACTATTCTGCATACATCAATCACGTTGAAGGTTTGAAGTTTACTCCGTTGGCTGTGAAACCTCCAATCATCATTGACTGGAAGTATATTGGAGGGTACACCAAGACTGAGTATGAAGTGATCAGACAAGACAAATCAAAGAAGATACTTCATGCTTTCTATGATGCCATTAGAGTTTTTGATAGAGAAGATCTGGAAAGAATGTACCATATAGGCAAAGCAAAATTCTCTAATCAAAAAGGAGTACCAGGAATTGATCTGGCAATGGACATTTTATGCGGTCTATTTGAACCTGATTACAAGAAAAAGAGTTCAGTCTTCAAGAAGGAAGGACCAAACAATCCTATTCTTAATTGGTACATCTATGAAAGAAGTGGAACATACTCCATAATAAGAAGACATGGAGCAAGAGAATTCTTCTTAGTGGATGTTAAATACCCACATTCTCTGAAGACATTGGATGAGATGGTTGAGTTAAAGCTGAATGGACCTCAAGACTCAAGACTAGCTCATGAACTCATTTGGAGAATCTTGTATCAACGCATAGAAGAAAAGTCCGAGGGAAAGTCTGACTGGCAAAACAAGTAGTTGTAATTAACATACAATAGTTAGTACTGTTTTGTAAAAAGTTAGTACTGTTGAAGTATGAAACTTGTACTTTTGATGTGTCATAAAAGTTCAAGGTTAGGGGGAGATTGTTGGGTTATAACTTATCTAAAATAGTTTAACCATGGACAACTCACTTAACAAACAAGAATAGTAACTCAAACGATTAATACGGAAGATATTAAGAGTTACTACGGAAGACAAGTTAGTACGGCTGTTCAACAAGTTACTACGGCTAGACAGTTGCTACGGTGATATTGATATTGATTACAAGTTACTACGGGAAAAGTCAAGATACGGAAGAAGTCAATTCAAGACACGGAAGACAAATCTTGCCTTGCAAGTATAATCTAAGTTATAGAGTTATAATTAGATTATGTTTCCTTTTGTTAAATAGATAGAGTTTCCTTATTTCATGTTTAGATAAGGATAGATGAGATTTCCTAGTTTATCTAGGTCGGCCTCAAGGTCTATATATAGATAGATCCTTGTATGATAGAAAATATGTTGTATTAAGAATTCTTAAGATTAATACGATTGAGGCTTATAATTCGGCAATACTATTGTTTATTCATTATTCATTATTCATTGTTCGATAACTCGTAATATTGAAGTGTTCATCCGCTTCTGAACTTCTTCAATAGATCACGATCTTAACGAAGGCAAACTTATTAGTTTACATAGACTAATTCGATCCTGACATATTAGTCAAACAAACAAATGTAAGAATAAAATCAACGGGGAATCCCATGTGGGATCACCCTAGGTTCGGCCAAGGGAAAGTGGAAGGGGGGGGGGGGGGGGGGGTGTAGTTTTTCATAGTCTAGGGTGTTTATACATGTTTTGATGTCTAGTAGGTGATTCATGCAAGTTTGGTAACTTATAATACATGTATGCAACAATTCATGCAAAAGTGGTGAATGCAAAGTTAGAGTTTTTATGCCTTTCATGTTGGACTAGAAATATGGATGTAAAAATGTATATTTTTACGTAAAGTAAATCCCGTATACCTAATTCCGGTATCCGTATATGTTTTAGACATAGTTATTAAGCATCATTTATGCATGGAGTGACCTACCGGTCGTACATAATTGATAACATATACTAGTTTTGTAGAATGTTACAAAAGTCGAGTTGGTGTGAACCTAGATTTTTGTGGGTTGTCACACATACATCCTTATATGACTTAACACAAGTTTATTGGTTATTTGCATAGTATGTTATATGAGATCCTTAAATAGGTATAATTAACTAAAGTAAATGACCAGTGAACCAAAGTTAAGTTAAAATCTACATAATCAGGCTATGGTTGTGTTTGGTTTTGAATAGGTTTGATAATAGATTTAGTAATGGATATAGGTTTGAAAGAAACTTTGATAACTAAAAGATATGATTGATAAATAATGCTGGAGTTAATTACATGGGTCGTCCCTATGGTTTGCACCATTTTCACCGCTCGTCCCTATAACTTTTTTATTACACCACTCGTCCCTAAGTTTGAATTTTGTTGCCCCGAGAATCCCTATTTTGGATGTGACGTTAAATGTGTCGTTAAGTCATCCCACGTGGGTCACACGTGAGTGTATTTTAGTCATTTTACCTTTCTCTCTCCCATTTTAATATCTACATCTCCAGAATCACAAAAACCCCCCAAATTAATTTCTTCACAATCCACATAATCTATACAAATCAACCCAAATTAATATTAGAGTAAATTACATAGATCGTCCCTAAGGTTTATATCGAATTACGGTTATCGTCCCTAAGTTTAAAAAGTTGCATGGTATGTCCCAAAGTTTGGAGTAATTATGGATTTCGTCCCTAATTTGGATGTCCGTTTATTTCACCGTTAGCCTTCCCTCACGTGTTAAACACGTGAGGGGTATTTTCGTCATTTCGCAGTCTTCTTCCCCAAAATAAAATAAACCCTAAGAAAATAAGCTTACACAAACACCCCTTCACACACACATACAAACGGCTCAATTATTGAGTTTTTTTTTTGTCTTCTTCTCTTTCCTTAATCAAACATACAACAACAAGAAAAATCAAAATCAAAAACAAATTCAAAACACCCCTTCGTCTACATCAGACCACCATGTCTCCACCATCACCATCTAGCAACATCATCAATCATTCGCCCCGCACAAGCCGTCGTTGCCACTGTTCCACATATCTGACGTCCACAGACCTGACGTTGTCCAAACCACCACCACACTAACAACGAACAAAATGTGTGACAATCACATATGCATCCTCAACAACCGACGTCGTCCGCGATCTGTTACACCACCACCACCGACGTCGCCGGAAAAACAACCTCCGAAATCCGCCGCTACTGCCGCCATAACCATTTACCCCGCTACAACCTCCGAAATCCGCCGGAAAAACAACCTCCGAAATCCGCCGGTGGCAAAGGACAAGTTTTGCAGTCACGACGGTTCTTTAATGTTTGTGACGGTTCCTTTTCCGGTGGGTGGATCTTTCCTTTTCCGGTGGGTGGATCTTGAGGATTGAAGAATAAGGGATTAATGATTCAATTTTGATTCAATTGAATCTGATTTTGATTTATTTGGAAATATGATATGATTCAATTTTGATTGTATAAGGGATTATGAATCTGATTTTGATTTATTTTGATTTATTTTGATTTTGATTTTTGGATTTTTGAGGAAGAAGGAGAAAGGTAGGTGAAAAGTGCAAAAAGACGAAAATACCCCTCACGTGTTTAACACGTGAGGGAACCCTAACGGTAAATTAGACGGACGTCAAAAATAGGGACGAAATCCATAATTACTCCAAACTTTGGGACATACCATGCAACTTTTTAAACTTAGGGACGATAACCATAATTCGATATAAACCTTAGGGACGATCTATGTAATTTACTCTTAATATTAATATATTTGCGCAAATGAAAGCTTGATAATCTGCTAAGTTGTTATATCAAATACTCGGAATGTTTATGTTAATATATTTGCACCTAACGACCCATCGTCCGAAATCTTGATATCAGGCCTTCCAAACAGAGCTTGAGTTTGCTTTTCTATCAAAGAGATTGCTTCCTTCGATCTTATTGTTGCATATCTCTGAAGTGTTTCTGCATCCAAATACATTACATATGCTCTTAATTTATACGATTTACCATCATCACTATTATCATCATAAGAACCCATTAATCCCTCGTCTTCATAATCAGGTTGGATCCGTATTAGTGAATCCGGATCCCAAAACGGGCTTTGTGGGACTGGTGGTTCCGCTAAACTCAACTTTCCCTCTTTAAAACCTTTAGGAAGGGTGTTCATAGATCTCTCAAGTTGAAATCTTTCATCGACCCGTTTCAAGAAGTATCCATACATGATTGATGCAGCATATAGTTTTCCAGGTTTAATTTTGCTGATCTGGACAATGGATTCTAAGGGGCCCACAAGGCGGTCTCCGTCGGATAATGTGGATTGATTTGTATCTATACAAATTAATTTGGGTTGATTTGTGTATCTATACAAATTAATTTGTGTGGATTATGTGGATTGTGAAGAAATTAATTTGGGGGTTTTTGTGATTCTGGAGATGTAGATATTAAAATGGGAGAGAGGGAAAGGTAAAATGACTAAAATACCCTCACGTGTGACCCACGTGGGATGACTTAACGGCACACTTAACGTCACATCTAAAATAGGGATTCTCGGGGCAACAAAATTCAAACTTAGGGACGAGTGGTGTAATAAAAAAGTTATACGGACGAGCGGTGAAAATGGTGCAAACCATAGGGACGACCCATGTAATTAACTCATAATGTTGTTTGTTTAAGGTATCAAATTGGTATGAATATATTATTAATAAAATGGAATTTATAATATTATATAGGTATAAATATAAGTGTGACCCATAAAAAACATAAACCTAGCAAAAACCATCAAGATTGGTGGGTTTATATAAACTCTTACTTTATGTCTTTTCATGGGTTTTTAAAAGCCCATAACTATATTCCAAATAAGTTACAATGCTATAAAACTCATACCTATACTCCAAAACCCCTCAAACAAGCACACCCTATATTCTATTAATCCACTCGGTGATTTATAGACAAAGAAATTTGTCGATCGTACAATTTACAGTTCGCAATTTGACGAACATTGTGTCTTATAAAATGAAAAATATACTTTTGACATAAACAATACAAAAAAAAAACTTGCAAAGAATTGCCCTCTAACTAAAATTATCACTACATTACGAGGACATCGAGTGTTATCTACTGCTTATCATAGGTTATACTTTCACGATTAAGACCAATAAAACAATAAGAATCAACGAATTAATATCATTGACATATTTGAAGTAATAAAATAACAAATGATAGATAGACTAAAATGACTGAATAATATATATATATATATATATATATATATATATATATATATATATATATATATATATATAAACTTCCATTACAAATTATTTAAAATAAACTAGAGTCAACCGAGTAAGTAGAACTTATTTACAATGATGGAATGAACAACTCTGACTCTAGAGATTTGGTATAGGATTATCGAATTACTTAATATAAAAGCTATACAAAAAAGACACACAAAATTAATGCCAAAGGTTCGGTATTTATAAGGCTTAAGGTTTGATTTGTCGAACTGAAAAAACCAGCTCGACGAGTTATAAGGTAAATCTTCAAGACGTTATGATAAAACCAAATATTTCCTATCGTTATCTTCGCAAAAATATGAGTTTTAGTTTGTCGCGCTTAGAATACGTTGAGCTTAGATAGTCTAGCTTGACGAGTTGATACGTTTCACTTAATATTTACTTCTAGTTGGTTTAATCTCATTTTAGCTCTATTCTCGTTTCTTTGAGAATTTTCTCTCTTTAAGACCTACAAAAAGAATACAAGAGATAGTATGATAATACACACTTTTGGACATAAAACACTTATTTATTTATCTATATTAACGAGTGTTATTAACAACACAAGGAGTAAACTTGGAGCCATTTCCATGTTTATGAACGATTTTAACAACAAACGAATCTTGACTTACACTACACTTATGTTTACGATAAACAAGTATACATATACTAAGATATGACTAATTTACCGTGCAGATGTAGCTAGTATAATAACAAGGTTTTCAAAATCGGACCAACAAGGACATTTATTGAGCCTAGTATATGGACTGGTAAATGGATTTGCAGGGTTTTGACGACTATGAAATTATGACTCTCTAACTGAAGCCGAGTTTCAACCAATTTTGTTCATCTCGATTTCTTCAGTTCATTGCAATCGACTAGGCATGGTGTCGGTCCGCGATAAAAACAACATTGGAGAATCTTAACGATGAACGGTAAGTTTACGATGGATAACTTATAATGTTTTAATCACCATAACAAGTACAAATAAGAGATCTTAACAATGATGAAGGGCCTTTTTGTACTCTTGCAAAATTCATTAAAAGAGAAACACAAAACTCCACGAGAGAATTACCAAACAGCCCTTAAAACCTAAAAACAATAATCACTTTCACTTTTCAAACAAAAACCAAACATACTACAAAAAAAGCCGCCGGAGTTCAGAAACCGAACAATTTTCCGATGAAGAATCCGCAGCAGCTTAATCCCAACTGGGCTCAGCTCCGTCAAGTAGAATCTTCTTTCATCTTCTTCACACTCACACACAATCTTTTGAGCTAATCTTTACTAATGAATTTGATTGTCTGCAGAAATTAGGTCATGGGTCTCAATCATCCTTAAAAAAACCAGACAGAGATACTAAAGAAACCATCCTAGGTTTGTAATTTTACCTAACCCTAATTGGTTTTTTATCAAAAAAAATTATACCCATTTGTCTGCTAAGTTAAAGTTTGAATCTTTTTATAAAAGGGTATAAGATTTTCTGAAATATTCATTGTTATTTTGTGTATTCATGTTAGATGTTGAAGTTAAAAATGTATCCATTAATCTTTAAGGTTAAAGTTTGAATCTTTTTATAAAAGGGTAAATGATTTTAATGAAATATTAATTTGCTCATTTTTTTTTTTTTGTGAGGGTAAGAATTAATGTGTAAATTTATGTAGGAAAGCGAAAAGAGAGGTCTGATAATGGGGAGATCGATGAAGGTGGGAGAAATGTTCTTACTCCTACTACATCGGATTCGAGGTACACAATCTTTTTAAGCCTTTTTGTGCACACACTCTTATAGGGATAAGATATTTTGCTGCTACGCCAATTTGAGGGTTTTTGGATTTCAGTTTTTCAAAGTGATTATCTCGAGTTAAGAGTTAGAATCAAAATCAACTAGTAAACTAGTTAAAAGTTGCGGTTGATACGGTTATCACTAATTGTAGATCAAACCATTCAGGACCAAGGAACAACAACGACAACATTATTGAGATTATCGCTCATAAACTAGCAGCATGGTTCCATATATCGTTGTTCAAGTAACCGCTGCTATGCAGCAAGAACCTAACCGTAATAACCTCAATCACAACCACGGGAATGATAACCACAACAGGGGTGGCAACAACGCCAACAGAGGTACTTACAAGGAATTCCTTTCTTGCAAACCGAAAGAATTTGATGGAAAATGTAGGGCATTGTTAGTAAATAGGTGGTTGAAAAGATGGAAGCAGTTATGGATATAAGTAACTGTGTAGAACATAACAAAGTCAGGTACGCCAACTACGGGAATTTATTTGATCAATGAGGAAAAAATGGTGAGTTTGAGGCAAACCTGACCTTGTTCTGTTCTGCACGGTTGCTTATAGCCATAACTGCTTCCATCTTTTCAACCCATATATTTCTTACCAATGCCCCACGTTTTCCATCATTTTTTTTCGGTTTGCATGCAAGGAATTTCTCGTAAGTTTAGCCGTCGGCGTTGTTGCCACCCCCGTTGTGGGTATCATTCCCGTGGTTGTGATTGAGGTTATTACGGTTAGATTCTTGCTGCATAGCAGCGGTTACTTGAGCAACGATATTGGGAACCATATATTGTTTCTCCAAATCTTATTATGTTGTCTATAACTAATGAGAATGATAATAACTCGTTGCCAAATACTCAAAAGTGAAGCCACAACTGTCAGTTTATCATTTTCGTTTTTCTATATAGCGTGAACTTTGAATGGTGCGAGGAAAATAAAGATTTATTTTGGACTATTTTTTGTCTCTCGTTTGATTCTTCACAATTATAATTAATATAGTCGTTGACAAATTGATATGTTATTGTGATGCACTTTAACTAAGTAGCAATTTGACAGAATTACAGATGCAATAGCCATGGATTGCGAAATGGTTGGTGTCAGCCCTCTAGGAAATAAAAGCGCCCTTGCAAGAGTCACATTGGTAAATTAAATTTATATTGCTAAAATGGCTTTTCAGGTAAATAAAATTTTGATTTGTTTTACTAAATTGGCGTTCGGTCTTTGACAGGTAAATACGTGGGGAAACGTTATATACGACGAGCATGTTCGTCCTGTTGAACGTGTTGTCGACTTTCGTACTCAAATAAGTGGCATTAGACCCCGTGACTTGAAAAAAGGTTTTTTTTTTTGCATATTCAAGTTTGTTATTTTCTTCATTTAGTAAAAATCTAAGAAAGAAGCTTGTTTATATTGCTATTTTCAGCGAAGGATTTCGGTGTTGTTCAGAAAGAAGTGTCGGAGTTACTTAAAGATAAGATTCTTATTGGTCATGCTTTACGCAACGATCTTAAGGTTAGTATGCAAATTCCTATCTTTTAGAATACAAAAGAAATAGTTTGTGTGTAAAACATGTGTGAAGTTATATGTAACTGTCTCTTTACAGGCGTTGTTATTAAGTCATCCGAAGAAGGATATACGAGATACCGCAGAGTATCAACCGTTTCTAAAGTACCGTTGCTAAACCTCAATTTAGTTTTTTTTATACAAATGAAAGAATATAGTTTTTCTGATTTTTAAACATTTTATATATAATGTAGAGATGGGCGTAGCAAAGCACTTCGACATCTTGCAGCAGAAGTCCTTAATGTCAAAATCCAAAATGGCGAGCATTGTCCTGTGAGTTATTTCTTTAAAAGGGAACGACTTTTAGAGCAAATTTATGTTATCTATATGCTGATTTGCATACTGTTTACAGATTGAAGATGCTCGTGCTGCAATGATGCTTTACATGAAGAAAAAACGGGAATGGGAAAAATTTGTTAAAGATTACGTTAAGATGAAACTAAAGCAGAAGAAGCGTAAACCCAAGAAACTTAAAATAGAAAGTTCACCTGCAATTTAGAATCACTGTGAAGCTTTCTTCACAGGAACGAAGCTGGTGTCAGTTCTGAAAAATAGGTATGTAGTTAAACAAAATTGGTGTTATTGTTCCTCCATTGGTCGAGCATTTACTAAATTGTTTGTAAAATGCTGAACGAGCCAAAATTTTGTTAGGCACAAGTGCAGAAAGATTAAACCTTAGAAACATGAAGAGTTTTAGGCTAAAAGAGTGAATTGCGATTGTTATGTCTTAATTATAATTTCATGATTTTTTTTTTTTTAGCATGTTCATAAAACATCGTTAATTACTTTGTATGATATGGGCAATTCTAGTACATTGCCGGCTTAACAACTATGGGCAATTCTAGTCAGGGCCGGAGCCAGGATTTCAAGTTAGGGGGGGCTGACATAATTTTTTTTGAAAGATAACCATATAGTTCAAACCAATGTATTAAATATTTAAATCTGGAAAAATAAACAAAGTGCCAAACTCCTTATAAATTAGGGAAACACGTGTTTAGGCTAATACAAAATGTTAATCAATCTTCAATCTTCAATCTTGGTGAGAGCTTTAATGGTTGTTAATGACTTAGCGGTTAGCATTCGGCTCAAATCTTGACTGATGAACTAACCTGCAAATAACAAAAAATAGTACAGTAATATATTAAAGCTCAAACTTCATGTTAATGATAAATAAGAAATTAAAAAAAAAAGAAGTAACAATACCTTGTGTTTTTTCATTTGGACGCGTCTTTGTGTTTTGAAGTAAAAATCATCAATTACATCATCAGTACAAAGGGACCGAACAATCTCTCTTTCAACACTAAGAATCAAGCTACTTTTAAGAAAGTCATCACTCATTGTACTACGAAGTCTTGTTTTCACAAGTTTCATTTTAGAAAAGGCTCTTTCGGATGTGGCAGTTGAGACTGGAAGAGTTAATATAAGACGAATCAATCTGTCAATAAGAGGATAAGTTTCCGACTTCTCAGTTTCTTGCAATCCTTTGCACAACTCTGACAATGTAACATTCTTCAATTTTGGATCATTATCCAACTCATAATGTTGCAACTCAAGCTGTAACTCAATTTTATCTTGTTCGGTGAAATCTAAAGGATAATACTTCGAGACCAGTTTACATATGTCATCCTTATTGAAAGATTTTTTTGGATCCAACGTTGCACTAAGACGAAGAAGCTCCGAAACCGACTCACTAAATCTATTGTTTAGCTCTTGCAACTGACTGTCGATAGCAACAATAAACACATCAACCCGATAATGATGCTCGACTGTCACATTATCTTTCTTTTGACGTGACTGAATTATATCTTTGTAAGTTACATTCATATCAGGAACATGAATGCTATATTTCTCACAAAAACAAACAACTTTATCTAGAAGTGATTTCCATCCATCATCCCTTAGTTTTTGAATTAATGTCTTTGTAGTGGAAACTAAAGTTAATGCATTAACAATATCTTGAGACTTGTTTTGCAAAGCTTTGCAAAGCTTGTCTGTGATCCCCATTATTTCCTTCATAAGATGCAAAACGAGAACAAAATCAAAGGATAAAAGGTTTGTAAGAGCATACTTGGCGTCACCTTTTTGAGAACTTGTTGCGCGTCCAAGATAAATGTCATTTAATACAACGCGCGTTGGACCAAACAATCTCAACAAACTACAAATTGATTTGAAGTGTGAACTCCATCTTGTATCTCCGGCCCGTTGTAAGTTTTGCATTTGATTAGATCCTCTTCCACCTTCAAGTTCTCCAATTTCAGCAAGATGTGATATTTCATCAATTTGAGCCTCTTGTAATTGATCATTCCGCTTAGTCGAAGAACCAATGACATTAACAATGAAGTTTAAGTGCTTGAAAAATGTATGCACTTCAGACACATCTTTAGATGCTGCAACAAGAGCTAGTTGCAACTGATGAGCAAAACAATGCACATAATAAGCAAACGGACATTCTTTTAAAATCAAAGCTTTTAACCCATTCCACTCTCCACGCATATTACTAGCTCCATCATATCCTTGACCCCGAATATCTTGAACATCAAGCTTAAGATAAGACAAAGAAGCTAGTATCCCATTTTTCAAAGTCAATGCGTTTGTATCATTAACATGAACCAAGTCCAAAAACCTTTCTTTGATATACCCCTTTCGATCAACAAATCTCACACAAATAGCCATTTGCTCTTTCTTTGATTCATCTTGAGATTCATCGACTATTAAACAAAACTTTGCATTTCCAATCTCATCTCGAATTGATTCTTGTACCTTCATTGCATACATTTGCAATATTTCTTTTTGAACATCTGGTGAAGTATACTTTGCATTTTTAGGAGCATGTGACACTACTCTTGCAACATCTTTGTTATATGAAGCGATAAGATCTCGTAATTCAAGAAGATTTCCTCGATTTAGTGAAGTGGGTCGTTCATCACCTCCCCTTAAAGGGCAAGTCTGCAATGTAAGCCATCTAGTAGAGTCAATAGTTACTTGAAGGCGCAATCTATTATCTATTATTTCTAGTTCCGTTTGCTTGTCTATCACATTCTCTATGTGACGCAATTTGTTTTTCAGATCCTCATAGCACCTTACTGAAAAATTATGACCCGAGGAAGGAGTCATACCTTCATGATTGACAAAAGGACATTCTTTGCCACTATTTACCTTTCTCCATCTGTTAAAACCTTTAACTGTGAAGGTGTCTGATCCAACTCTCCCTATAGGCTTCCTACCAAAAAGGTAACATGGAAAACAAAATGCAGAATTAGTCTTATCAGAATACTCCAACCACCAGAATCTTTTAAACCACGCCGCTTGGAAGCTGCGCTTTTGACGACCGCAAAGACTAAGAGGATAATGCGATTTAATAAGTTGATAAGGTCCGAGTTTAATATAAGTTCGTCTAATCTCATCTTGCAAGTTACTTGGATAGCTCGATAGTGGAGGTCGCACGCCTGGATCACGGATTAAAGAATCAAATTTGACCTCATTTAGATTTGATGTAGCAATTGTTTCGGGTTCAACTCCAGCTCCAAGTAAATCTTCCATAATGTTATCTACATTTGTTTGAGTCTCAGTTTGAGTTTGAGGCTGCGGTTGAGCTTGTCTTGGAGTTTGAGGTTGTGACTGGGTTTGAATATTTGGATCGTCTGCATCTTCTATTCGCTTGAAAAAAAAATCAATTGTCCTTTTTTTCCTCATGGGTTAACCTGACAATTTGGAATATATAAATTTACATTAGAATTTAGAAGTGAACATCAAGTTTACATGCCAATCTCCATAACTATGAAAACAAAAAAAGTTTTCTGACTTTGCTCTGTTTTGCACTTTTGCTTATATATCTGGACTAAGAAAACACCTTCTGATAATCATCTTGGTGGACCTGAAATTAGTTATTCTTATTTTATCTATATACCTCTTTAACCTTTTGGAGAAAAACCATTACTCAAACCAATTTAATTCAAGTAGATTGATATTGCTACCTTTCATTATTTGGCCATGTTTATGACTAATGAGTTAATATGATCAGTAACGATTCAAGTAGGTAAATAATCAATTTAGCATATAACGAGTAATGATAAATTGATAATGGTACAAGCAATTAATACATTTAATGGTTACCAAGTCAATTAAGTGATTAATGATCATAAATCTCAAACAAAAAGTGTCGATGACAATATGAAATCACAATTAAACAATTGAAAGAATTAAAGACAAAGAGATTCAAAAAAGGAAAAAACTAATTGCAATCATTAATGAAAAAAAAATACATAAAAGGAGTACCTTATGAGAATGGAGAATTGAGAATGAGATGAGCAGTTTTTTTGTTAGGTGTACGTGTCTTCTTTTTGACTTTTGAGTTCCACCGATGCAATCTTATTTATTGTGTTTTTATGTAAAAAAAATTACATTGGGCTTTTATCAAAAGTCCAAACAAAATTATCTCGGGCTCTTTTTATCCAAACATTGGTGGAGGCTTTTATCCAAACATTGGTGGGGGCTAAGTATTAAGTTTTGCAAAATATTTGGTTTTTTAACTATACGGTATTGAAGTTCTTAGGCTAGTTGGGGGAGGCTGAGCACCCGCTAGTCCCCCTATCTCCTCCGCCCCTGATTCTAGTACATTGCTGCAGCCGGCAACGTTAATTACTTTATATGATATTCGTTCTAGTTTTATCAGTTTCAGTGTAATGTGAAATAGATTTAGGATTTCAAGTCACGAATAGCTTGTTTTGTTTGTTCTAGTTCAGTTAGACCAAATCGTTATATTCGTCAATCATCTTATTCAACCTTCACCTTATTTTCAGACACACCCATCAGACACACCCATCAGACTCACCATCTTAGTTGCCTTTTGGCTTTCATTCAAATTGTAATCGTTATACTAAACAAGCAATACAAATAACGAAAAACTGTTTCTAAATTTATCCAACTATACTTTATATCATTGTGTATTGAACTTTTAGTATGTTGCTTTTGTTGTATTGAATAAACACAGTTTTCTTTTAGGTTAAATACATACAATAACAACTTTTAAATACGATGCATATGCCATAAACGAAGCAGATGGAGGTGTGTATTCATGTTCGTTAATTTAATTTTAACCGGATAAATAAACGAACGCGGACGTGTAAACGTACATAATATATGTTAATATTCGTTCTTTGAGATTTTAACTTGTTAATGTTGGTTCTTAAATAAGTTAAACGAAAAAAAAAAACATAGATAAACAAGCCTAAATAAACATAAACGAGCATAAACATAAATGAATTCCTTCCATTGATGATCATAAAACATAATTATCCCATAATATAGTTATAATAATATCATTATCATAGTTTGACATTTACATAATAACTTCTAAACAACATAATCGAACATTCACGAATGTAAATGAAAGAACAAGATCTTTGTTCATGTGTGTTCGTTTAACTAAACATACCAAAAAAGATGTCCGTGTTCGTTCATATATTAAAGAAACCAGTTTTCCGCCAAACAATTCATTTACGTTTCGTTGAATGTTTAATTCATTTAAACTCCTAAATGCCAGTTTGGTTCGCATAATGTTTTTAAAGGAATTGAAATATGTCAAAGAATTGGAATTTGAGGATTGGGAATCGGAATTGATAAAAAGTTGTCATGTTTGGTTGACATATTTCAACGTATAATTTTCAATTTTTGCATATAATTCAGTTCGATTTGTAAATCTTTCAAATTAATTGAAATTTGTTAACATATATCTTATGAAAAACTTATAAGGGAATTATGAGAGTTTAATATAACTTTTTTGGTTGGTCGACATTTTCATAAACCTTATTTAAAATAAATAAAGACGTCTAAAAAGCAAGTTACTTCAAGTAGTTTATAAAATTATTTTGAAAGTATAATATAATAAATTACATAATTACCCCTCATTAAATTTACCTTACGTGGTTATTATGTATAATCTTTTCATTTTTAAGCTAGATTTCAATACATTAACACATCTTCGAAAAAAGTTGGGAAGCTAGAAGAAATTCTGAATTCCTTAACGAAAGAAATCTGATAAAATTTTAGCAAATTTCAATTCCTTTATTTATCTAACCAAACATGATACAACAAAAATTCATAATTCCATTAGATTTTACGAACCAAACATGACCTAAATATAAAATCCCCGTCTCACGGATAGTTAATATTTATGAGAAATAAAAAAGAAAGTGAAGAAAGTTGAGGGACTAATTTTGGGCAACAAGAAAAAGCTACAAAATCGGTAAGAATGACAGGTAAAACCAAAACCAAGAAAAACGCTCATAACTCTCCTAAATTATTTCCAGTTTTTTTTTTTTTTGCGTAACAGAAAAAAACGAAATTGAAGAAAAAAATAATGGGGAGACCACCGAGTAATGGAGGTCCTTCTTTCAGATTTACACAGCCTGAGGTTATTCATTCATTAACCCTAATTCTCTTTTTTTGATATTTTTATTTTATTTTTTGTAATTAATTAATTCTATACAGACAATATAATACTATAATTTAATTCTTCAAAAAGTTTTAATTTTTGATTTTTAGATCTTTTAATTGATTGAATTATATTAAAAATACCAATTTGACCCCTTTTTTTGCATAGGCTTTTTAAATTAGTTTTGTTGAAAATAAGGGAGTAATGTAGTTTCTTTGTCTTGAAAGATTACGGAGATGGAATCGATTTTGCAAGCACACAAAACGGCAATGCCTGATCGTCAAATTCTTGTTAACCTTTCTGAAAAATTCAGGTATATAATAATAATGGAGTTTTAAGATTATGTTTAAATTTTCGGCAAATGTTATGTGGGATGTTTGTGTGTAGTAATTCGGAAGAACGAAAAGGAAAGATTGAAGTTCAAATGAAACAAGTGTGGAATTGGTTTCAAAATAGACGATATGCTATCAGGGCTAAAGCAGCTAAATACCCCGGGAAGGTGGATATGCAAATGCCACAAGATAATTCAGCACCTACGGTTAAAGGTGTACCACAACCACAACCACAACCACCACCACCTGCTGCTGCTGCTTCTTCGGGTGAGTTGACGTGAATTTATGCATTGTTTATTGTACAACAGAACTTAAACGTGTATCTGTTTTACTGCAGTAGCAGCTACTGTTAGAACTTTTCCTCAACCACCACAGCAGCCGACAGTTCCTTCAGGTAGAATCAACCTCATTTTATTTCAAAATTTCGTTGTCATATCATATGTTCTATAATTTGCATTCTGGATCGATTCAGCTGAGGTTAGAACTTTCCCACAAGCACCCCCGCATCCAGCTTTTTCAGGTAGATCTTTTAAGGGCTATTGATGATTTGGATTTTCAATTTATTTATTAAATATTTTGTAATTGACATTGAGTCAAATTTTGGAATTTAAATTATGAACGGATTAGTTCAAAATGCAGGAAGGGTCACTGATAATTCCCAGATGGAGTATGAAGCCAAATCTGCTAGGGATGGTGCATGGTTAGTACCTAGATATCTTTATTTAACCTTAAGTATACGGCTAATTTTGCATAAAAACGTAACTAAGTTTAGTCTGATTTCTGCTTTGTGTAACCAACTTTGTTTCACCAACAAAAAGGCTCAAACTTGCAAAAAGTTTTTAGGGTACCCAATTAAGTTAATCTGTGTCTGGATTCCAAATAAAAAAGGTCAACATGGTCAAAGTCACCGCCACATCAGCATTTGGACCGATGATTGAAAGTAAACTGGTTACACAAAACAAAAATTAAAGTTCGTTACCATTTTATGCAATGAAACATTGAAACCTAAAATTTATAAAAGTTTATAATAACATAAAAATTTTGTGATGTTTTTTGTAGGTATGATGTTTCAACCTTTTTATCACATAGGGCTCTTGAGACAGGTGATCCGGTAAGTTACAAAACCCAATTAATACGTGATGAACACACTTTCAGTCCAATTTTTAGATGAATTAATTCTGTTATTTGATATTCTTAGGAAGTTATGGTTCGATTTGCGGGTTTTGGAGCTGAAGAAGATGAATGGGTCAATGTGCGGAAGAATGTGAGACAAAGATCTCTTCCTTGTGAAGCATCTGAATGTGTAGCTGTTCTTCCTGCAGATCTTATACTTTGTTTTCAGGTAATAATTTTGCTTTATTTGAAACGAAAAAGAGAATGTTTCTTAAATTATTAAAATTTACAGGAAGGCAAGGAACAGGCTCTTTACTTTGATGCCCATGTTCTAGACGCTCAAAGGCGGCGACATGATGTTAGAGGTTGTCGTTGTAGGTTTCTTGTGCGTTATGATCACGATCAATCTGAGGTATGCAACTTCTTATGGACAACTTTATATATTATTCATTTGGTAAATATTTATTTATTTATTTTTGGATGCATTTTAGGAAATTGTGGCACTGAGGAAGATTTGTCGTAGACCTGAAACGGATTATAGGCTGCAGCAGCTTCATGCTGTAAACGAGTCTCTTTCGGTTAACCAGAACAAGAATGGTGCTAGCACTTTGAGAGTCTATCCCCCCGCTGAAGTACAACCAAAGCAAAATTCTGTGGTGCCACCTCCAGCGGCCGAATCACCACAAAAACGGCAGAGACTGGATTCAACTGTTCCTCCAGAAGGACCAGAAAGTCGGTTTAAAGTAGAACCTGTTGTGCTCCCTGATGTACCACAAAATCAGCAAAGGGTTCAACCTGCAGTGCCTACCCCATCAGCTCAACCGTTAGTCGAGCCGACAAAATTGGAGTCTGTGGTGCCTTCTCCATCAACTCAAGCTTCATCAGAGTTGAAAAATGTTGTACCCATGGTGGTTACTCGTTCTGATGAAGCACCAGTTGAGTTGCAGAAAGTAGAACCGGTGATGCCCGATCCTTCGACCGAAGAATCAGTCGATACACATAAGGTAGAAAGTGTGGTACCTTCTTCGGGTGAAGCATCACAGGAACTCCCAACAGTAGAGACTAGTAGTGTGGTTCCTTCGCCCGAAGCATTAGAAGAGCATCATAAAACCGAACCCGTTCCTTCAGGTGAAATACCCCAAGAGCCACAAGCAATGGGATCTACCGTTCCTCCTTCAGCGGAAACAACAGCAGAAGCACCAGTGGAATCACATGAAGGGAAACCCGAGTTAGCCGAGTCACGTAAAGAACCAGTGGAAGTATCAGCAAACTTGCATGAGGTACAACCTGCTGTTCCTGATCAACCTCATACAAATGTACTCGAGACTAAAACCGAAGAACCCGTGGTACCTGTTGTTACTAATGACACTAATGTAGTTGAGGAGGTAATGGAAACCAGAACTGAGGAACCTGTTGTGCATGTTTCTGCAAACGTGGTTGAGGAGGCAATAGATACAAAAACTGAGGAACCTGTTCCTGCTGATGACACTAATGTGGAGGAGGCAATTGAGACTAAAACCGAGGAACCTGTGGTTTCTGTTAATGACCCTAACCTGGTTGAAGAGTCAGTTGAGACTAAAACCGACGAACCTGTGGTACCTTCCAATGACTCTAGCGTGGTTGAGGAGACTAAAACGGAGGAACCTGTGGTTCCTATTAATGATGACAACATGATTGAGGCCGAAGTTGGGAAGCCACATCTTTCAGAGACCATGGAGAATAACGAAGAAAAAAGCGATGATAAGGTAGAAAACTCTGATCTGGAACCAGAAACCACTGCTGTAGCTATGGAAGAATGATAGTTTACGAAGTAGTAGAATTATACAGTACTTGCTTTTCCTTAGATTAGTTTGAGTGGTTTTAGGGTCGATTCTTGATCGGGTTTGAATAAGTGTTCAAATCTTTTCCAATTTTTTTTTAATTTAGTTCTGAGGAAGAATGGTCTAATATAAGTTATTGGATTTCACTAATATTTGCTGTAACGAAACTGATTTCAATACGTAAATTGTTGGGAACATTTTACATAAGTTTATGTGAGTGTAGTATTTTGTTATACCACTTGGTAACTCACTGATCAAGTTTCAAGTCACTGGTCAAGTTATAGATGTTGATCATGTTCGAGATGCTGAACAAAGTGACTAGCTGATAGTGCATTTGCGTATTACTTAGCCGTTTAAATCAACTTGTCGACCAATGAATCAATAATCTGGTTCAGATCAGCTGGATAATAGGAATCAAAATTTGAATTAAAAGCTAAAATTTATTTGCACTATATTGTGGAACATAATAAATTCTAATTAGGATAATGAAATTTAAAAACTAAATAGGAAAACAAACCAAACACTTTAAAAAATCAATACATTTGTCTTTGGTAACTATAATTGAACAAACTATTCATTTGTTGTCTACCTTTTTATTTTGGTATATTTAAAAATAATAATCCTTCTCTTTCAACTTCGTTCGATCATAAATTTCTAAATGATTAAGATATTAATTTACTGATTTGATGCGCTTGTATTAAACCATATATATGGATAAGAGAAATGAGTTGGGTCGAGCCGAGTACTTTCTAACTCAAACTCGATTCAATTATTTTTATTTCAGACACGGAACTTGTCTCGAGCTCAGCCTAGCAAAATATTTCAAGCTTGGACTCGACTCGTTTGCTAAAATTCGTGTTTGAAAATCGCCTCAAGCTCTATTGATTACATTTCAATAGTAGAAGCAGTTGGAAAATGAAGGCCTGCGGATACAAACGGAGACACGTCGTCCACCGCCACGCACCACCTCACTCCGCCACTCTCCATTACTAATTCTCTTTTTCTCCATTAATTTCTTCAAATTTCTCCATTAATTTCTTCAAAATTTACACGATGCGGTCATTACTACGATCAAATCATCATCTTAAAATCTCACAAACAAATGATTCAATCTCACAATTCCGATATTCATCAACCAAATTAGGTTTCGGAATTAGAAATCTCGTCACCACCTGCAGAGCGGTGCTATTACCGCGTTTCGGCGGTGCTGATGTTCTAGAAGTGCGAGATGACGTCCGTGTTCCTGATCTTAAACATAATGAGGTACTCGTTCGAGTTCGCGCCGTTTCGGTTAATCCTCTCGATACTAGGGTGAGCATTTCATTAATTATGATTACCTTTTATTGTGAAATTGAATTCATGCTTTTATATTGTGTTTAATTTACATGCATATCATATGGATTGTGATTAGTTTCTATTGGTTTAGAATCCGTTAACATAATTGATTAATCGTAAAATTTAAGTATTAGTATAAGGTTGAGTGTGGTGTGGAACGTATTTATTACGTGCTATAATGAAAGCGTGTAATTATTGATGTGATTTTGATATCATTTTCGGCATTATGATTGAATTTAGGCTCTGCTACTTTGTTATTTCCATTGTGAATATGGATCGTGATTAGTTTCGTTTGGTTTAGAATTAGTTAACAGAATTGATTAACCGTAAAATTTAAGTATTAGTATAAGGTTGAGTGTGGTGTGGAACGTATTTATTCCGTGCTATAATGAGAGCATGTAATTATTGATGTGATTTTGATATCATTTTCGGCATTATTGATTGAGTTTAGGATCAGCTGATTGTTATTTCCGTTGTGGACTATTATACTTATGCATTTGGGTGAGGTTATTTATATTATATTTAGTTATCGTTTTAGGTTGAGTGAGAAACAACTAGATTAATTGTTACTTCGTGTCTTGGAGTTAGAGAGCTAGCTAGCATACTCTTCACAGTTACAGGCCAACATGAATTGTGAAAATGACGTCTAGCTTGGTTAAGCATTATCTCAGCATCTATATCTGTTACTCGGAGTAGCACATGTTTCTTTCAATTTGAATGACTGAGATTCATAATGTTTTCAAAGCTAGTGATAGACCATCAACTAGAACCAAACAGAATACTATATCATTTTATTTTTGTGAAAGGCACAAAAATTACTGTTTAGATTTTGTAATGATTTCTTTTATTTCAGTTATGAAATATTTCTATCGCCACAGATTTTTTTATTTTGTTTTGCTTTATTTACGTGTGTGATAGTGACAGTACGTCTATGATAGGATTTTGAAACCAACACAAAGAATATTGACATAGTCATCAGAAAGTTTGTGCAAACAAACAATCATGCTAATGGAGAGACTAGGAAACAAGAAAAACCATACAATGATCATTATACTGTTTCAGGAATATGATTTCATTAGCATCGATTATATTCCAGCACATAGCTACATGGCATTTTTCACAATTAGCCACACAGTTGCATTCTTTATATCTATGATATCGGGAATAATGAATTTCTGTTCTCGTAGATCGATCTAGAGGTTTCTCGTTTGTTATAAACAGTGAGACTTTACTAATATTCCATTTTCTTTTCCAGATGCGAGCAGGCTATGGTCGTTCCCTGTTTCAGTCACTTCTTCCACTGGTACTGGGCCGTGATGTTAGTGGTGAAGTTGCATCAGTTGGATCGTCTGTACAGACTCATAAGGTTGGGCAGGAAGTGTTTGGTGCACTGCATCCAACGGCTGTGAGAGGCACTTATGCTGATTATGCTATTCTTGCAGAAGATCAGCTTACGCAAAAACCCTCAACGATCTCACACGTTGTATGTATTGTAGTTTTGGATATGTGTATCAATTTATTGATTCTTTTGGTCTCATCCATTAGTATAGGTTAATTGCTTGCTTACAGTGGTGTATAATTGATGTTTTTTACTCCATGATCTTGCAGGAAGCAAGTGCAATTCCTTTCGCTGCCCTGACAGCATGGCGTGCTCTTAAATCTACTGCCAGGATAACTAAGGGGTACGTTTATGGCACTTATATGATTTTATTTCACATGCACATATAAAAGATGGAATTGACATATTAGTACCCTATTTCTATAGAGATCATGTTTTATGACAATGGTAGTGGCTGTAAGATATTTTTTTGCGTCGTTGCCTAAACAGCAGTCATGTTTGTTAGTCATTGCACATTTCCTTGATTTTTTAACATCAAAAGTAGCATCGTATCTTCAGAAAAATATGTAATACCTCATGTGAGTCACTAATACATGTGTGATTACAAATGAAACTGAAAACAATTCATGTATGGTTTATATGTAATAGGAAGAGTGAGGAAGAATGTCATATGCATGTTTTAGTTTAGAAAGCTAATTACCTATTTGTTACTTCCAATGGTGAATATATAAATTTAAACTTAACCCCGCAGCAGGAGAGACTAATTGTAAGACCTCAATCATGAAAATAGAAATCAATAATTTTTTCCGCATAATACTTCTATGCCAAAGATAAACCCCCATTACACATCACCATCGTCAAACCTTTGCCCAACGCAATGCGTTAATTAACCTCTCCAATATATGTTAATTTATGTCATTTCTTATTTGCTTATTGTTTTTTTCAAGATGGATTGGTCATGGACTCATTTCTTAATCTCGAGTGTGTCTTTAAAAGATACTAATATTGGGTCTTCAGTTTGTTTGAAACTTAAGGTTTGTCACTTGACCCACCTTACACCTAAAAGTAAAATCTCCCCTGTGTAGATCGTACATAACTGGGTATAAGATGTATGTCATTGCTACCTTGAGTCCTTTATACTTAGGCCATACAGTTGCCCAATAGATCGTACATTGAGAAGAGAGGTTTAGGTTATTAAATCCCACCTCCTATTAAACTTTTATTTCTCATACATTGGCCACATGCCTTTGGCTTTTTGGCCGGTTTATTCTTTCACTTCCCAACACGCCAAAACCCCCTACTAACAACACTTGGATATAAAGCCAACAGATATTTAACTAAAAAGACAACGGTTTGACTGGTTAACAGTTGCCTATAAGTTTAAAATGCTGATGACCTCCTATACCAATTTTTCTAAAAATTATCCGCTATTATCTAATTAATATATCCTTTTAACCAACCTAAACCACTCCGTTGAGAGCTCCGTGACTCGTTCAAGGTTAAGCTGGAAAAAGTGTTAGAGGGGACAACCTGATATGACCCAAGTACGTAACTCATTTGATCGTCCCTTACAAAATTACTCTTTTTTACTCGTTACTATCCTCCTCGACCCGTATGAATTGTCACCTTTAATCCTATGCGTAGAAGGTTATGTTGGGTATGATGTCTGAAGAGAATGGTCATGTTGCTGCAAATATTTTGATTTAAGTATCTCCTACCTAATACAAATCGCTACAACATAAGTTTTGTGTCATCCATGTTTGTTTGTTTTAGGAATTTCTAAAAGTAACATGTATCAACAAACTGATGTTTTATTACATCTTTCACAAAACATTACCAAAAGTCATTACTTGCTTTTAGCAAACATAACCATGAATTTTTGCTCAATAAGTTTATCATTTACATAACTGCAGACAGCGGGTTCTGGTTGTGGGTGGAGGAGGTGCTGTAGGTTTCTCTGCAATTCAGCTATCCGTGGCAGCAGGCTGTGCCGTCTCTTCTACTTGTGAAAAGGAAAGCATAGATCGCCTCTTGTCAGCTGGTGCTGAACAAGCACTCGACTATACAGCTGAGGTAATTTAACTGAAATCAGCATCTTCTATAATTCAATAGCTTAATTCTCACTTTTGGCTGTGCTCTCACATTTACTGGTATATACCGTACAGGATCTAGAAGTAACCTTAAAAGGGCAATATGATGCTGTCTTAGACACAATTGGTATACAACAAACAGAACGACTGGGCATCAAACTATTAAAGAGAGGCGGACATTATATGACACTGCAGGTAACTATTTTGTGAATATTATTTTTCTTGCAGGGCTTTGTATCTTTTGACACGTGTTCTTTTTTGGTTTAGGGAGAGTCTGCATCGTTAGCTGATAGGTATGGTTTGGCTATTGGTCTTCCTACCGCCACAGCAGTTTTGTTGAAGAAACAGTTTGAATATCGATCATCTCATGGAATAGGTAAAACTCTACACTTTTGCACATCATATAACCGAACAAACTATTTATTGATCTGATGCTTTTTTTGAGTAGAATATTGGTGGACTTATATGAGAACGGATGCAGAAGGTTTAGATGAGATTCGCAGGTTAACCGAAGCCGGGAAGCTTAAAGTACCTGTGGAAAAGACATTTCCTATTACACAAGTTCAAGAGGCACACGATGCTAAAGATAAAAGGATAATTCCCGGTAAAGTTGTTCTTGAAGTCGACTAATAGACTCGTTTTTTCTATGATTTTGTTCTTTCAGTAATCAGATGCAAAATTAACACCCGTTTTCTTTCATATTCGTTTTTTGCTAATATATTCAATAATTACAAGCTTTTTTTTTGTAAGAATCCTGGTGTTTGATAATACATAGGTAGAATACACGAATAGTATGTAGGTATAATGTTCTATGAATCCGCACACTTTTATGCTTTATTACGTAAAGAAAAACTGATCATATAGTCAGAAATGTTATAGCTTGTTAACCACCAACTAAAATGCCAATAGTTTAAAGGGATTATATCGTTTTGAACGGGCACTTTTGAAAGGGAAAAAGAGTGTATTTATGCTATTTGCAAGACACGAAAGAATAATTAAGAAAGGAGAAAGTGTTGGATGTATAATTACACCTTGAAAAAGAGGGGTTTAAGGTAAAAAAACATTTATCATATCCGATGTTTTAAAGCGCAGACCGGCCAACGAACCGTTCGGGGTATCTTCGCGGATCTGGTTCTTTGTAAATATTTAAAGAAATTGAAAGCATGTTAAAGCAGAGAAAAGGCAAGGGTAATTGAGGGTGGGTGTAATATTGTGTATGTAGGAAATGTGAAAGACGAAAAATCTAAGTAATTTTTAAATTATGTCTAGGCAACACAAATTATACAGAGTATAAACGTCTTAACAAATGATGAAAGGAAACACATAATAAAACCCTACTAACTAATTTATATATACAAGCAATTATAATGATCTTTTGTATATAATACAATTTTGATTAATTATCGTACTTTTGATCACTTTTTTTTCCCGATGGATATTAAAATTGAAAATGAAATTCGCACCGATACGTAAATTTATATAAAAGAGAAATTACTATAAAACGTATAAATTACTTGAGTTTAGTGAGGGGAGAAAAGAAGTGAAAAGAAAATAATTTAACAGAAAAGAAGAGAGAACAAAGAAGATTATTTTTTCAAAAATGAGTTTCCGAGTTTGAGGTATTTGGAGAGAAAAGAAAGAAACAAAAAAAAAACCATATCAAAGTTTAATCTACATTTAAAGATACAATAGATGAACTTTATAAACACAACTAAAAAAAAAAATTAAAAAGAACAAACGAGCATTAAATAATACACGAATTAATTAAGAGAAAACAAGTATATGATAAATCATTTAAAAAAAAATCACAATTCGATTCGATTTGGTTGTAATTTCGAGTAAAAGTGAAAAAAAATAGAACAAATTTTCTTTCCACTTCTTTTCTCTTCGCTCCACTTAAAAACTCAGGAACACGTTTTTATTTTTATTTTCTTCCTACTTCTTTTCCTTTCTTTGTATTTCTTCAGAAAAAAAAATCTCTGGAACACAATGTAAATTTAGGAAAAAAATTTGAATTGTAACTACTTTTTTTTTTCTCGTTTTTGTGACAAAACGTGATAGTACTAAATCACATGTGATAGTACGCAAATGACATGAGATTGTAGTGTATATTATATTTGATTTTATTATTGTTTAAAATTTTGAAAACTTATAATGCAATAACACACATAATTTCAACTTTAATTGTGAATTTCAAACACAAAAATATTATATGAGGTATTATAATCTATATAGATCCGGAAAAGAAACAAAATTTGACGATTTTTTTTTTTTTTTTTTTCAGACAAATGTTGATATTCGTAAAAGATACAATCATATGTAATTTGAACACTAAATATGAATTTCAAAGCTCAAAATAGCGCAACTCACTGTTATAGGTTTGTGCCGTGAGTGTGACGTTGATGCTTGTTGTAAACATCAACCTCACAGACATGGTGTAGCTTTTTATGGGTTGCACTTTACTTTTTCGATGTGAAATGTAATTTCGATGGTTAACTATCAAAGTTAAACAATGTAATTTCTAATGTTAATGGAGTAATAGTCATATTGCTCACTTTTTCACGAGAAAGGAACTCGTGAAACATAATAGTGGTTAACCATCAAAGTCGAGCAACGTAATTTCTAATGTTACTCGAGTAATAGTCATTGCTCGTAGAAATGTATTGTTAGTTGAATGGTTGGGTTTTTAGAGCACACGGTATGATAATCACGATTTTGGGATTACTTTTGCTGACGTGTCATTGAGAATCATGATTTTGAGATCTTGGCTGGTATGATAATGAGGATTGTGGGTTGATTGTGTGAGTTGTAGGACCCACTGTTTTTTTTTTTTAAACATTTAAATAAAATAAAATTTAAATAACTTTTTAGTTTTAATAATTTGTATAATCTCATATCTCATACATTTTCCAATCGATAAAATGTCTTCGACGGCCGAGTTTGCGTGCATAAAAGTGGCATGATCTACATCCGAATTGCGTAATAGTTTTTTATTTCTCTTTCTCTTCATGTCCATTCTTTGGACAAATTCCATTCTCCGTAATTCCACCGTACCAAACATGCACCTAGTGTCCATTTCACTTTAGCCTTTGCTTACTGTCGAAAAATGGATGCGCGGGGGCCGCTTGGTTGGGGGTTATAGGTGGTAATGAATGATAATGATAATGAATAAACAAGGTTGGTTCATATAATTCAATCATCTATTACCCACCATTACCTCCAATTACCCAATAATCCATTACCCACTAAAATAAGGTTAATAACTTTCATTATCTATTATCATTCCTTTCCCATTAACCAACACAAACCAATGTAGATGGTTTTTCTATTTATCTTAAGAATTCCAAGCTCCAATTTCCCGCTTTCAAGTCAACACGATCCATTGATCAACTTAAGATCTCAAAGAAAGAACACTGTTTACATCTTCATTAATCATCGTTTGCCTCCATTTTTTATTTACATTTTTGTAAATGTCGAGTATATGACAATAACCAAAATAAACACATTAGCCGGAAAATCATATAGGTGTATATAAGCATTTTTTAACAAGACAAGTGGATGATAAACGGTTGTAGAACTCTTCACAAGCACAAAGTTTACGAAGAATAGACGGGGATTCCAATAAGAAATCTATGAGATAGAATTTGAATGGGGATTGCCGAAAGTACTCATCTGTAGCTTTTAAGATCAAAATGCAATGATCAGAGTGTTCCGGAGGAAGTGCCAAACTGCCAATAGTTGAGCATATTAACCTATTATATAGTCATTGTTATGGGTTTGTGTTGAGAGTGTGACGTTGATGCTTGATGTTAACATCACCATCACACTTACGGCTAAACTCTCTATGGGTTGCAGTTTACTTTTTTCATGACAAATGAACTTGTGAAACGTAATTTCAATGGCTAACTATCAAAGTCGAGCAATGCAATTCCTAATGTTACTTGAGTAATAGTCACGTTGCTCGTAGAAAATTATTGTCAGTTGACTGGTCGAGTTTTATAATTAAAACCAAACTAAAGGTTGTCGATTTTATGACTATATAAGAAGTTGATTATTAAATGAATAGACATTATTCGATGCAAGTGTCCCATTAAATTTTATCTAGTGTTTGTGAGCTTTATATTTTTAAGAAAATTATAAAAAGAAATACAGTTACATACAATGGACACTTACAAATGCATAGGTTCAATCATCAATGAATTCAATTGGTCTAACCAGTGCATTTATTATTATTGTACCATCAATCATTTTTGAATACGTATGATTGAGTAACTAATAATTCTACTTATATGTGTAAAAATGTAGTTATTTAATTTAAAGATTTTGTTAAATATAGTATTGAGTTATGATAAACGAATTCAAATACGTATAATCTAATCAGCAGAATGGGGGAACTTGTGGTGTTGCTATCTGTCAACAAAACAAATCTATATGTATTTTTTTTTGTTAAATTAAAATAACCATAAAAAATAAACTATGAACACTTATAATTTTTCTAATATGAATTTTTTCTTAACGTCTTATCAAGGTCTTTCTTATTTTAATAACAAAAAATTGTTATTTATATATTTAAGGATAATCGTTCATAAATATGAAAACGACACACGTATAACAGTATTGAATGAGTCTTCAACGGGTTGAGTTGGCTCATTCGACTCACGAGCACGTGTAGAAGACGCGAGGGTAAAGAGCGTGAAATAATGGGTGTGATTCAATTACGTTAGTCACGTGCCTTCTTGGATTCTATATGTTGTCACTATTTCAAGAATGCCCATGTGAGTTTCTTGAATTTTGCCACTGGTTTTGTCTCTAATAACGACAATGCCACTATCATTTTCCTATATAAGCACCTTTTTGTCTTTCTCTAGCCCTTTAAAAAAGTCATTTCTTTCTTTTTAACCCTTTATTTTATTAAAAATCTTTCAAGAAAAGAATTCGTTTGTATTTATATAGAAAATAATATAAAATTAAAAAGATACATTGGACCTAATATCGACTTGTTTAAATTGTTAATTAATTATTTATGTCTGTTTTACAATGTATAGTGTAAAGGGAAAAAAAGAGGACACAACCATTGTATGATCACCTCAATTTCTAAGGACCTTCGATGCAAGAGTAGTGAAACGGCTTTTTCCAAAACATATGTCATTCATTGACGAAACTTGAAAATTATCTGTGAGGGGACAAAACACAAATGTAATTCTTAATATTTACCTTATAAAATTTAAAATTTTCTACCAAGTATATCAACTTTCAAAAAGGTTGTGTCCCTTAACCTTACTAAACTTCACTCCTTTCCCCATCATTTGGTGAAGTCACTCTGAACCATGGCATCAAGCCTACCATGGGTTTTTCTTTATGATAATGTAATCATAATATAAGCATGGTCGATTAGAAGTATGTGCAGGATGTGCGATCATGCATGGTCGATTAGAAGCATGGTCGATTAGAAGTATAAGATCGGAAAAATATCATTTTTTCCAAAAACGTATATTTATGTGCGTAACAACTTAGATTAAACACAAAAATATATATTTAGACAACAGTATTATTGAAAAAATGTTACATTATATATAAAAAGATTTTCATATTTTAAACTCTGACGGTAAAGCCATAAAAATCTACCCAACTATTGTTTAATTCGCTAAATTTTTGAACATAAAGTTACAAAACCAAAAAGTAGTCCACCCATTGCAAAGCTATATTGTTTAACTACATGTGACCAATAATTAAAGAAAAAAACCTTATCATTTGATGATTAACCAAAATATTTACCCCATGTTACCCCATTTCCAATTATTTTGTCTGACGTGGATAACAATATAATATCCAGCTGTCAGTATGAAAAACATCAAGGGCAATATCGTCATTTTCACCACTCTTACTCTACACTAAACACTACCTCTTGACACATTCAGTCTCCCATTTACACCCATTTTCTACCCAATCATTCCCCCACCTACGCCACCACCAATATGACCACCGTATAACCACTGTATAACCACCATGAAAATCACATCTAAATCAATCTTGAGCCCAGGTAGAGGTGGTGTTAGGGACCCACCAAGCTCACTTTCAAATTCACTCAGCCGGAGGCTTAAAAATAGTGGCAGTATTAAAGGCGGCGCGTCGCCGGCTATGTTTCCGACCACCACCGCCGCTAAAAAAAGAGGTAGTTTTGAAAACCCAGAACCGTCTTCACCTAAAGTCACCTGCATTGGTCAAGTTAGAGTAAAAGGAAGAAAAAAACAAGCGAAAAAGCTTAAATCTTTATCAAGAAGACATAGCTCAAATGAGGTTAGTTTTAGAAAATTAGATCAAAATGTTCATGGGTTTTGTTTAAAAAATCAAACCCATAAAGAAAGTTTGAATCTTGGATCAAATGGTGGTCAAAATCAAGAATTTTTATCTTCTTCTTCTCCGGCGAGTGTGCAAAGAAGCTGGGTGCATTTTCCGGTGACTATTTGTGATGCTTTGAGAGCATTTGGATCTGAGTTTAGTTGTTTGTTCCCTTGTCGGAAAGAAGAGAAGATGATGGTAGTTGAAGATGGTAATAATCAAGGGTCTTGTGGTGTTTTTGCACGGTGGTTAGTGGCGGTGCAAGACGGTGAGAATGGCCGGAGAGATATTGAACTAGTTGTTGGTGATGAAGATGAGGAAGATGTTGAGGAAAGTGTTGGATTTAGGAAAACAAGAAGACATGTTTTTGAGGATTTGGAGATTGTGAATGATAGGATTGAAGGACATAAAGATGAAGGTAGAGTTAGTGTTTGTGTTCCACCTAAGAATGCGTTGTTGTTGATGCGTTGTAGATCGGATCCTGTTAAGATTCAAGCGTTGAATAATAGATCTTGGGAACCAAATGTTGTTGAAAATGATGAAGAATTCGAAGATCTTGATGTCGAAAACCAAAAAGTTTTGATCTTGGATCAAGATCAAGAAAAAGTTCAGCAATATCAAGTTGGTCAAAATCAAGGATTTGAAGTGGTTCGAGTTCAAGAACATGATAATGTGCAAAAAGATGACATGGGTATGGATCAAAATGATGAATTTATGCAAAAAGATGAAATGGGTGAAGAAATTATGCAAGAAAATGAAGTGGGTCGTGATCAAGAAGTTGAAATTGTGCGTAAAGATGATGAATTTATGGAAATATTGCGAAAAGATGAAGTGGGTCAAGATCAAATTGAAGAAAAACTTGAGGAAAATGAAGAAAGTTTGTATCTTGTGACGTTATTTGATGAATTTGTGAATCAAGAAATGTTGACTGAAATTGCGGAAATCTCGAAAGAAGAAAATTTGGTTAACAATGGAGTTTTAGAAAAAGAAAGAGAGAATGTGTTACCGGAATGTTTGTTAATGATGATGTATGAACCCAAATTATCAATGGAGGTCTCAAAAGAAACATGGGTTTGTAGTAAAGATTTCATTAGACGGAATTCCAGTAAACGAAAACCACCGCCTATGCCGGCTCCCGCACCGGTTAACTCGGGTGGAGGAAATCAGTCAAAGGCTAGTACTAATGGGACTACTTTTTGTTATGATGTATTGAGAGTGGCTGAGCCACCGGTGTTACAGCAGCCAGCACGGTCATCTTGTTCATTTCCGGTGGCTTCAATGGCGACGATGTTGGAGGAGAAGCTAGCTAATGCTGTGGGCTATGAGCCGTTTGTGTTGACTAGGTGTAAGTCAGAGCCGATGAAGACGGCGGCGGCTAAGTTATTACCAGAAAGTTGTGTTTGGGAAAACAAGAAGTTTGAACGTCTGAGCCGAGGGACATTTGGTGTCGGAGCGGCTGGGTTAGGGTTTTGAAGTAGTGATGCATGCATTCATAATGTGTGTTTTAGCACATTTTTTCTTGATTTGTAACTTTGATTATTGTTTGTGATTGTTATTATAATTGTGAGATTAGTTCTTGAGTTATTTATTTTGCAGAAGAGTTTCTATCGCTTAATGTTATAATCAGGTATGGACCTAAACTATCAACTCAGCCTATCAATAATGCTGCGAAAATGAATGATATATGATGAAAATATTATTGTATAGACGTATACTACAACCAGGATTCATGACACTGAAACCTGCTATTTTCCGCTTCCTCGTCTTTCAGTTAACTGTTATTTTGATCTTGATCTCCATCATTGATCTCTGTTTCCGAGCCGTTTGTGTTTAGTTGTGTCTCATCGTTTGTGTTCTGGATATCGTCTGAAGAATCTCCCAATATAGAGTTAAGAGCAAGCTGGCCAGAGTAGAGTGTTAACCCTACAGCGTTGATGCCAAAAACAAACGTGGCCAGGTAGCATATCCCGTTTATAATGGTCCTACACATTCAACAAATGCAAAAATCTTCTCATCATTTTAATCATCTTAAAATTTAAAGCCACGAATAAATTTCAACCTTACCTTACAGTTATTGTAATCTGTCGTACCTGCACAAAATAAGAAGATAAGTTAAGGCTTTGTTATAAAGTCGAGTAAAAAGATCAAAACAAACACAAAATTAAACGTCAACTATAAGCAACTAAGCAAGATTATGAACCCGTCTTCTGATTATAACTATGGACAAGATTATAAACCCGTTTTCTGATTATAATTGGGGGCAAGATTATAAGACTGAGCTCACATTTGCATTCTATAGAAGAAAAAATTAAGTAACATTCATATAAATAAGATTTTCAACTCATGAAATTCAAAAATTAGTAGAGTTATAAATCAATGAAATATCGGTTCATAGAAACCCATAAACCCTGTGTTAATTCACCATTTTTAATTGTGACGGTAAATAAGATTATAAGCTCAATTTTGTAGAGGAAATATAGAAAAACACGTACCGAAAAATTGTCTGAAATGGTTTGACGATTCAGAGAAGCTTCAATGGTGGTGGTAAATTTATAAAGAATAAGTGCAATAACTCCGGCAGATAAACCTCCGAGCAACGCCTGAATAGGTGAAGGAGGAGCATTTTCCTCCACCGGCGTCATTGCTTTCAAACTCTCAAGTGCTTCCTCTTTCAACGACTTCTTAACTCCTGTTGACCTAAATTGCTAATCCAATACACAACATCCCAAATCAAAATCATTCCCATACTTTCACATAACCACAATGAGTTCACTTATATTTCAAGCAAAACCCAAATAGAAATTAACGAGTCTGTATTCAATAAGTGTTGGTGTTTCTTTTACGTGTATTGGATTGTAATGTTTGGAACTAGATATTCTTTTTGTAGTGTTTGAAAATCACTTTATGAAACCAATAATTCGACCCGTATTTTCTAGGTTTCACAAAATTAGTTTTTCGGATAATTCAAAGAGTAATATCCTTGTTTTTAGCAAGTATATCAAGAACTCATGAAATTTTTAAGTCCTTAATTCATGTTTGCATATATTATACTTACAACTATCTTAAAGCGGTTATAGTAGCTACATTACATATGATTTTATAACGGGCAATTTGCTGAAGTTGTACAAGATGAAAACAACTCAACAAAAGTTTACAACTTGACTGAAAGACAACTTATGAAACCAGTAGCTACTAGCCGAACGAGTGTCTAACAATTAAAAAAGAGCACGCATTCCGCATTCCACATTCCTCTAACTCGTTTAAAGCTTAACATGCTCAATTACACTAAAAATGTCTAACAATAAAAAAAATCAAATTCAATGAGGTTCTATTTAGCATAATAATTTTGAAAAAAACAAATACAGTAGAAACTCTATAATAAAGCTGTTACCAGTTGTTTAGCGCGTTTGGCGCGGCGGCGGAGGGAGCGGAAGAGGAAAATGGAGACGGCGCCGGTGAGGAGGACACTGGTGGCGACTTGAATAGAGGTAGGGTTATCATCGGTGGAGATGAATGATGGTAATGAGAATGGGAGTTCAATTGGTCCGTCTGATGATGATGAATCCGGGAGTTGAGCTACTAATGGTTGTCTGGTTGGAAATTGGCGGCAAAGATAATGGGGTTTGGTGGGTGTTTTGAGGGAGCGGGAATTACGGAGGGTGGTGAAATGAGGTAGGACAACGGCGGAGGAGCGGAGATGTGGCGGTGAATGCAACATCGGTGGATTGAAGTGTGTGTTTGATATCTGAATTTGGATAAATTAATACTATCTTTGTTTTTTTTCAATATTTCTTTATTTAACACTAGTAAAATACTCGAGTGATGCGCTTGTTTAAATTTTCGGTAAAATAATTTTTTTTGCTGGTACATATTTTGTTACAAATAAATTTACAAATGATCAAGATTTTCGGTTCATAAACATTCAATTAGTTAGAAATTTTAAAGATTAACTCTATTTATATAAAAATTTTTACACTAAAATCGATTGTTTTATTTATTAAAAAAAGGTAAAATGTAATTATTTCAAATTTTTAAGTATATATGTTAAATGTGTTATAGAGTTATATTTGTAATTATTCAATAATTAATTAATTAAAAAAAATAGTTTAATAATTTTATAATACTTAAATTTCAATTTTTTGTCCAAATGTTTTATAATGTATATAAATAAAAAAACAAAAATCCACTCACTTAATTTATTTTTTAATTAATATTTAATCACTCTAGTTGTTTATGAAACAATATGTAGAGTGGGTGACTATGGTTCGGTTTGATTTGGTTATCGCCGTAAATCGAACCATAGTCATTCACTTTGGTTATTGGATAAATGTAACCAATCATAGGATGTTAACGGAGCGGTTATTAGCTATCAAATATGTTTCAGTTAACCAATTGGTTAAATCGGTTAAACCAAACTTTTGTATTAACTACGATTATTCTACTAAGTTTCATAAAAACATATAAGAAACTATTAGACATTGTTAACATCTAACCAAAAAGCACATATGAACAACTTATTACGCTGCCAAAATTAGCATTTAAACAACCAGCAAAAAAGTTGACATTTAAGGAACTATAAGAAACATATGGTTCGGTTCGGTTATAACGGATCGGTTTTTGGGGTATAAACATAATCGAACCAACATTTTTGTTAATAAGAATATAAAAAAAGGAACTGACGATTTTTGTTGAGGATCGGTTTTCTGGTTCGGTTATTTTGGTTAATTTGGTTATGGTTCGGTTTTTGGTTTTTAAACTCACCCCTTTGTATATAAGTCTTGATCCAATTTACCATGTAATTGTCGACTGAAGACGAACCAATGTTGGATCCAAATCTTGGTACGACCGAAGGTAGCTTTGAAACAAGACTAAATGACAAATACTCTCGTTAACCGGTGTAAAGAAAGTCCTCTCATGCCACAATGTAAGATTTATAGAGTAGTATGAGGTTCAATGAAGGAAGTATGGATGTTGCAAAAGAATAAGGGAATGAATCATTAAACAAGGCATCACAACTAATTGTGCACGTTGTTACCTGAATCTCAAACTCTATAAGACCGCTCCCAGCCGAAGCGTTATCGCGCGTTTTGGAGCAGTTTAACGCCGTTATCGGCTGGGCCAACGGCGTTTAGGCGGTGGTGTCTATGGAGCAACGCGGCATCGTGGTGGTTTTTTTTTTTTCTTTTCTTTTCTTTTCTTCATGTACATATATTAACATATACATATATGTAAATATATATATATATATATATATAAATATATATATGAATGAATAGATAAGAAAAAGAGGGTTGCAGAGGTTTGGGAAAAAAAAAATGGAGGAGGTGGTGGAGGAAGAAGAAAAAGAGGAGTGTAGATGTGTTTAGGTTTTATGGTTTCTATGTTTATTTTTGTTTTTTGTAGGCCCAATCCGTTAGCATTTTAACCAAAGGCCCAAAAATGATTTGTTTTTTTTATCGTTTGAGTATTTTTGTATCGTTTTTTAAGTATTGTTTTTTTATCGTTTAAGTATTTATGTATCGTTTTTTAATATTAATCTAAGTTTATTTTTATTATTAATGTATTTTAAATATTTTGAATGTATTAAAAATAATATGAGAAAAGGAAAGAAAATGAAAAATAATAAAGTTGGTGGGTCCCAGATTTTGGTGTTATGAATGGGGGGTTTAGTGGTGTTATGTTATGTTGGTGTTATGGTGACGTGGCACCCATAACACCGTTTTTTGGTGTTACGAATGGGAGTGGTCTAACTAGTAAGCACATTTGTCAGAATGTATTTTGAATATAATAACTTTATTCATACTTTATATTTAATACCAACACTTCTTAATTATGTCACTCGAGGTAGACAAAGGGAACTTCAAAATAAAGTTACAGACTAAGGAATATGTACGTTCGTTAATTGCTTAATACTACGCTACGTGTAAGTTTGTAGCGTATTGTGATAATTGGTAAACGACGATTAACAAACATACTCTTATATCCTGATCATATCGTAATTTGACAAAAATGTTTACTCAATAATAGTCCTAACCAGAACGCAAACTTGGAAACACACATCACATGCATGTCTAGTTGTCCACTTATTTCTCTTACCATAAAAAGGTGTAATTATATGTACGTGTTAATGTATGTGTATTCAAATCATATTGCTATTACGAATGATTGTTAATCTACAAGAGTGATGCACAAACATTTTTTTTATATAAACAATATAATAAATTCTTTTTCATTTGGAAGCGAATATGTCCATTCACGACCAAATGTCATTACTATGACACTTAATCTACGAGAGTTATGTAAAAGTTTTGCATGAGCCTCGTAGATTAATCGTCACAGTAAAGACAAAGATTTGAGGAAAGTGAAATGAAAGTACGTTTTTGTTATTCACTCTCAATGAAACATATTAGAATTAAGGACAATTTGGCATACAACGAATCTAAACAAAGCTTTAGATATCTTATTTCTGACTTATGATTTATGATCCAGATATAATGATAATGATATAAATTATTAACTCGAAACTTATTCGCGATTAAGTTAAGTTACTATCATGAACATGCTTGGCGAACATTAGAAGCCACAGCTCTAGCCCAGAACTTGATTTGTGTTTTCATTTCTGTTGATGAACTCCTCTCAACAAATCCCCCGGGAATTTTTGGTGGACCGCCATTTTTGTTTCTAGCGTTACTCTTTTTGTTTTTACTTTTGTTTCTTTCCATCTTTCTCATCTCAGTAATCTTTTCTTTATCTAATTCGGGTATTTTTAGTATGTTTTCTGTCATTGCCTGCAAAAAAAATATCCACCTCTAGTTATACGAATAAATCTTGATATTTGATACTATAATATTTGCAAACTAGATAAATAGATATGTACCTTAGGTGATTGTTTAGATGGACTTGATGTATGCGAAGAATTCATGGATGCTTGCCTTATTAATCTTCCCAAAGTAAACTCGCTTTCTTGATCTTCTTCATCTTCTTGATCGTTTTCACCTTCAAACGTTGACATAGATGATGTTTGTGTAAAATTAGAATTTGGGTTTGTGTTTTTAATGGGAAAAGATGGTGTTTCTATTGAATTTGGCAATGAAGGAGTAACGGGTCGTTGTTTTGTTGAAGAAAAGCTTGAGCCTTTTCGCTCATTCTTGATTACATCTTCTTGATTGGGACTTGGTTTGGGATTTTCCATTATGAAAGTAGGCAAAGATGGTGTTCGGGTTAGACTTGGTGGAGTAACGGGTGGTTGCTTTCTTAAAGAAATGCTAGATTTATCTCGCTCATTCTTGTCAACGTGTTCTTGAGTAGGAATAGGAGTACAAGAAGTAGAAGTAAGATCAGAATAACACCTAGAAATAGTTCTTGGTTTCGTATCTAGCAAGTTTCCAAAGAACCAACTATCTTCCAAAAAATCACCGGCTTCTTCCATTCCTTACAGCTCACACAAACTTAATGAACCTTTAATCTAGTGGATAACGAACTTTAATACAACTTTTGTATCGAAGCTGGAAAAAGGTGTCAATGAAGTGAGATTCAGTCAATCACTCATGTGGTGTTGAGATTGCTGCAAATATAGATACAGAAGGAAATGATACTGATTCGGTCAGAACGAGCATTGTTTAATACAACTTGCATCGAACGTAAGAACAAAAGCGACATAATTTCGGTTTATATGACAATGTGCATGAATATAAGGAAATGGAGATTGTTTAATAACTGATTGGAGGTTGGGAAGTGAATAAGAAAATGTCTAATGACAGCAACTCCCCATGTGCAGGTTCTTTGTTTATGGACTACTATAGCAACATTATAGATATAATATCCATATATGTATAAGGCTCTATATGGGTTACCCATTCTCATAAATGTTTTTTATATTTTTTTTATTATAAGTTGTTTGTGTATGGATACCTGGATACCTAAACTTCTGGTTGTAAATATGCTTAGATACTAACAGTATGATTGGTTAAAAGGGTATAAGTTTGAGGGAATAGGGTTATCTTCGTAAAATCAGGGTCGTCGTTGAGATTTCTATGAACGCTATATTCTTTTATAGTATTATTTATTAATCGATGTTTTTTCAAACATAATTTTCACTGCTAACCATTATGTTCTAGATAGGTAGTAAAATTTTGAGGTCCCCAAAGAAGTAAAGGTTTTGGGCGGTCATCTATCTCGTTTATCATCAAAGATGGCCAAACACCGCCTAATGTTCCAAAACAAGTATTATATAACTGGTTGTTACAGAAAGAAGAAAAAAAATATAGGAAATATGCAGACATGTACATGTTTGAAACAACCTTTAGATGTTTTGAAATGTAGTTAGATAGGTCCGAAACATACGGGTTTCTTGGACTTTTGTTTCAATCTTCCAACAAACAAATATCGAATTCATGTTAGTATGCCTTCTAAATTCAACAACAAGTCAAAACAAAAGTACCCCACCAGAAATTTCATAAGTTGATTCACAACATTTTTATACATCCAAACAATGGTAATCAATACTTAAAGGCGGTAATCTGATTGCATATTATGTAATTTTTTCAGTCGGAATCTTCTTCCACGTCGGAATCCTGAGTGAAATCCTCAATGATATTAGGATTGGCAGTTTCCTTGTTCATTGCGCAGAATTCCTGAATTTCAATATGTAACAACGGGTCACAGACGACTCGTTCTGCTGTGATTATTTTAGGGCATGCTGAAAGAAGAAAGAACATGGTTAGGAATGGGGAAGCCAGATCATATACTATTATTATTAATTATTAATAAGTAATAAACGAAAGATATATTAAATGTTAAATATACCTGCCACTGGACATTTAGGTTGGCCATGTTTGGACCTTATGTACTGCATGATAACATTCTTCTCATATATATGCTTGCAGTCCATACTGTAACAGCGTATACACCATGGTGAGATCAATAATGAAATCATAAACACGCGATATAATAAAACATACAGCTAACATATTTTCCAGTCACTCGACGTTTTAGCATAAACAAAATGGGTCCATTTTCAGTTCTTAGAAGATAAATGCAGATTTGATTGTGAGTCGAGAAGTGAATTTGTACACCATCAATTTCATACATAAACCATTGAATTAGTGGTTTTTGACCATATTACCCATACCAATCTACATTGTTCCTGTTCATTTTAAATAGGTAAAAATGTAAAATAGTCGAAACCAATAATATAGTGAATTAGTGATGTATGGATAAAAGTGGTAGTGTACAAATACACCTCTTATATACGAAAGTAGTATCTAGTACATAGTTCTTTTATATTTTCGGTTAGATAAATAACAGATTGCAAAAGGGTTCGTTTATCAATAACATGAGACAGTGAAATGCTTTTGCATTATTTGAAATTATCCACATTAACCTGCGTAAATCATCTGCCTGTGAGTTAGCCAAAGAGATACAAGTATAGGCATGCATAACATGTAAAATAACAAATGCAAGCTACACAGAGTAAATCAAATGGTAGAGATGGCAAGATGGGCGGGTCAGACAGGTTGGGTAACGGGTCAAACTGGATTTATGTTGAAAAATTCTTAGTCCATGTGGAAACAGGTTGGGCTTGGGTCTGTTGGTGCCAACACTTTATGTTCATATTCTAAACTTCTATAAATAAATAATGTGTAAATTACGATTACATATTAAAAAATAATATATCAGAGATAATGATATAAAAAGAAACACCAAAAGTTTTTACAAAGCATATCAGAGATAATGATATTGTTTTGTCAGTAGCAGCCGGAATGGAAACTGATAATGTTCTACCGACGTAAATTACCTATACGTTTCATTAAAAAAAAACCCTTTATGAAATGGTACTTTTTTAATCACTGCTAGGGTTGTTAAAGATATAATAAAACTTAGCTGAACAAGAAATATGTTATCTTGCGATATCTGAAAGGAACGGAAAGTAAAGCTTATATGTAATAAATTCACATGTATTAACACAAAAACGCCTATGCAAACAGATAATTTATGTCTATAAAAAAAGCAAGAAGTGAATATATGATACAGATTCAACCTGCGAACAGGTTCCGAGAGTTCACCAACAGGTTTGCCACTCAGCGGACAAGTACTATTTAAAAGGATGTTTTGTGTACTCGTCATTACAATATCCTCTTGTTCTTCACCGGGCATGGGTTTTCCAGCATTATGCACATTCTGTATGAAACAAAAGATAACTTATACTTCAAAAAACTTCACGATTTAACAACTTTCTATCTTGATACATAACGTGCGGTTTAACACTTTAACCACACATATACAATGTAGGGAGCCTCACCCATATAGCTTCTTTAAACTGACGTAGCAATTGATTAACTTGTGGACCAGATGAACGGCGATTTGTCTTCGTCATCTCAGTATCTATCAGCTTCTTAAAATCAGTCAACTACAGTTTACACTTTAGCCTAATTAGCAACAATTATACAGAAAATCAACTATATAAAAGCAAAAAAATAGAAATTTATAGCAATCACAAACACCTGTTCACTGGGCTGATACGAGTTTCCTATAGTATCAATAACAGACGAAAGACTAGCACAATCCTCATAAGATTTCAGTAACTCCATAAATTCAGTTTCAAGCTCCTTCACCTAAATCACTCCCAATATCAATACAACTTAAAGTAATAAAATGTAATTTTTACCCTTTAATTAAAACAAAAAATTAGTTATTATATAATCTTAAATCTATAGTATGTATCGAAGTACGTGACATTCATATAAGTTGTCACGGAAGGAAATAAAATAGAAGTACCATTTGGGTTTTTTGTTGGGTCTCTAGACTGACTCCAATTTCCTTCATGGTTAGAATAGCTTTTCGGATATCCTGTAAAACATAAAAAGATGAATTAAATAGTGAATTGGTGAAATTAAAGGAGTGAATGTGTGTGTTTACGGCGAGGAGTGTTTGGTTATCGTATGAGAGGCTGGAAGCGCCGGTTTTCATCCTCGATGTCGACGCCATTACCCCGCTGATCTCTCACTTTTGGTAAGCGGGAAATTATATTTTCATTCCTAGGGTTGTGTGTTTTACCCAAGGTTCTAAGGGGGTGTTTGTTTTGCTTAAGAGCTTATATAATTTTTTATAAGCCAATAAGTCTATTTTTCGGTTTATGAGCTTATAAAGTTGAATTTATAAAAAAATTAAATAAACTCATAATCTTGTTATATAAGCCGAAACAAACACCCCCTAAATAAGTGTCATGCCAGTCAAGGCGTGTCGAAAAAGTTACGAAAACATGCAAGGCGTATCTGTTAGATCTGACGACAAAAAAACGTTGCCATGACGGTAATTGCGCGACTTAACGCGAGTTTTTTGTAACGCGTAACTGAAATTCTATAAAACAAAAAAAAGTTTAAAAATAGTTATAAAGATCATTTGATTGTAAATTGGTGACTATATCTTAAAATATATATATATTTAAATGTTAATATTTACTTTTTGATAATTTACTGATATTTATATAACTTAATAATAGTAATAATATATATACAAGTATATATAAAATTATAAAATATATTAAATTTTGTGACAAATATATTAAATTTTTTAACGTGTTGTCACGATTTGAAAAACACAATGTCTCATCATTTCTTACAAAATTTAAGGCTTACTCATGCCTTCACGCCATGTTTTACGTTATCAATAACCTTAGTTTTACCTGAGTTTATTAAAACATAAAATTAATAAAATTTCATATTTTGACATTTAACGTTTCACTCGGACTAATTTGGGCCGGTTTCCACAGAATTCCAGTTTTAAAAGGTTATCCGGTTACAAAAACATTGGTTTTGACAAACAAAAAAAAAAGTAGCCCCCCTTTGCATGTAGGCCCTGTGCCGATGATCCTAAACATGATTTCGATTTTGATAATTTACTTTGTAGTAATAATATATAATTTTTTATTTTTAAGCAAGTTCACAAAGATGTGATGCGATTCGATACTCAAGTTAGACAAAAACTCTTTGTAACATATCCCAACAAGTTAATTTCAACAAGGATGTTGAAAGCCGCCCATGGTGGTGAACAAAGACCAAGTTGGCTTGAAAACGTTGAACTAAATTAACCACCTGTTGTAATCAATTTCAAACTGTTGGAACGTCATGTAGGCTAGAATATACTTTTGTGACTTTCGTCCCCGTATGGATCCATACATTATTAAATTAACACATAACAAATGTTTCTATTAAGCCTGGCTAGTTTGATTTTTAACGTACTTAGAGAAATTGGACAATACAAAAATAACGGCAAATCGGTTGTTTGGTATGTAAGTATCATAAAGCTATTTACATATAAAAGCTCGTCGAGTTACTTTAAAGTTAATGTAACCATCATGATCGAACATTGTTCTAGATTACGTGCCATAGTGGCGCCATTGCGTGTTAGTTAGACATGACGTCTAAAGAACGTGTCTTGGCGTGCTTTATCGCATTTAGTCCCAAGCTTTTTGTAGCGCGTTATGCATATTAAAAAAACACAAAAAAAAAAAAAAAAAAAAACTGAAAATTTGCTATAAAAAAATGGCTATAAAAATGTTTCATTCTAAATTGTGACAATACCTAAGATTATATGTATTCTAGGTTATTTACACATGTTATAACATGAGTTACTTTTAGAAAAACTTATGACATTTCTATTAAAACTTTCGTTATATTCTATTTTGTATTAATAAATAAACATAGATCCGATAATAATTATGAAAATCTAAACTATGAAAATGGTAAAATAAAATAAAATAATATATTATTCAATAAACATACATCCCTTAATAATTACATTTATCAACCTTTAAAGGTTTAAGTATAAATAAAAAAAGTCGGAAAAATATTAGTGAGAAAGTATGTGGTGATTACTCAATAAACATAGATCCGCTAATAATTACATTTATCAATATTTAAGGGGTTTAAGTTTAAATAAATATTTGTATTACTAAATAAACATAGATCCAATAATAATTATGAAAATCTAAACTATGAAAATGGTAAAAAAAAAAAAAAAAAAATAATCTATTACTCAATAAACACACATCCCCCAATAATTACATTTATCAATCTTTAAGAGTTTAAGTATAAATAAAAAAAGACGAAAAAATATTAGTGAGAAAGGATGTAGTGATTTCTATAAACATAGATCCGCTAATTATTGCATTTATCAATTTTTAAGGGGTTTAAGTGTAAATAAAAATGACGAAAAAATATTGGTGAGAATAGATATGGTGATGACAAGTGGCAAAAAAAACATTTATTTATTTAATATACTAGCTTATTAACCCGCCTAATATGCGGAGAATTATATCAAAAAATATATAATGTTAACAAAGAACATATAACTTATATAAAAGGATTAATAGAAAACTATTGGTGATGTAGACAAAATGATTATGTTAGCAAATGTAAAGTTAAATAAAACATTTACTGTGTAATTCGAAAAAAACCTTATTATAAATAAAATAATTATAATATATAAAAAAAACTAAAAATATTGCGTAAATAGGACGAAAAAAACATAAGATTTTTTTATATAATATGTTTTCTGTTTTTATAAACACACTCGTAAAACAATAAAATAATTCTTTTTTCTTTTTGTAATATATAAAAAAATTAAAAATATTGGATAAATAGGACAAAAAGAAAAAAAAAAGCAAAATATTTTTTATATAATATATGTTTTCCGTTTATATGCAAAACACACGTAAAACAATAAAATTCTTTTAGTTTCTTTTTATACTAAAAATGTGTATGTTTTTGAAGAAAAAATATATTTTGTATTTTTTTAGAATTAATTTAAAATACAAGTGTTAGATTATTTAAAGTAGAAAGGTTAATTAGTTTTATTTTATAATATATAAAAAACTAAAAATATTGCGTAAATAGGACGAAAAAACATAATATTTTTTTATATAATATCTTTTATGTTTTTATGAAAACACTCGTAAAACAATAAAATAATTTTTTTTTCTTTTTATAATATATAGAAAAATTAAAAATATCGGGTAAATAGGACAAAAAGAAAAAAAAAAAACAGAATATTTTTTTATATAATATATGTTTTCCGTTTATATGCAAAACACCCGTAAAAAATAAAATAATTTTAGTTTTTTTTTTATACTAAAAATGTGTATGTGTTTGAAGAAAAAATATGTTTTGTATTTTTTTAGAATTAATTTAAAATACAAGTGTTAGATTATTTAAAGTAGAAAGGTTAATTAGTTTTATTTAATTAATACTATTAAAAATAAGGATTAAATTATTTAAAGTAAAGGGATTAAAATGAAATTATTAATGCTGACATCATCAAAATGATTTAATTGTTCAAATTAAAGTTGGATTTCTATCTAATGGTTAATACTTTGCCAAGTGACATTTTAGGCCTCTCTTTTATTATATATTAAAATAGATATAGATAGATATAGATAGATATAGATTAGAGTATGATTTTTTTTTATAATTTATTGATTTGATAACATAATAATAGTAAAAGTATATATACAAATACATATAAATTATAAAATATCTTTAAAATTTTGACGTCTTGTTACGTCCTAGGAAACATCATAACCTCGTCATATCTCGCAAAACTTGAGGCTTGCCGATACCATCACGTTACGCCTTACGTTATCTATAACCTTATGATCGAATAATCAAATCGTAAACTTTAAGGACCAAAAAGTGCTTGTTTAAAAGTCGAAGGAGTTGTATGATAACTTAATCTCTTAATTGGACCGTATTCTTGTCGGTTAGAACCCCACATGAGTCGTAAGAGATTAAAACCCAAAGTTGAAAGTCAAAAACAAAGTTTTTTAAACCATTTATCATAAAATGTAGTTAACAATTTCGACATTTTATATAGGTGGGAAGTCTTGTTGAAAAGTGAAAACACATGTGAGAATAAAAAGAATATGATATATGAGAATTAAAGACTAGTTTTGACTTTTAATTTGGATGGTGGGAGGTGGATTATTTATTTGAGAGACATTAATATTGTATAATCACTTCTAACTACTTCTAAATTAGCTTTTATAGATTGAATTGGTTGTAGCTATTAAATAACTAATTTGTTATTATAAAAGAAATATATATTTTTTATGGTTATGTTTTAATGTTTAAACGTATGTTTAATTCATTCAAATGCATGACATGTGACCTATACCTATACTTTTACCGATCAGTTTGAAGTTTAACATATTCATTATCCGTTTCTTGTTTAGTCTTTGCCGAGTGTTTTTCCGGAACAAATCATCTTTTTAGTGTTTAAGGACGTTGCCGCAAAAGGCGTAGCTTCCGTTTGAAGAAGGATAGGATGTTTACGATAAACATATTTTTTGACCTATCAGCTTTCCCATTGCTCGTAGCATTGGATTAGGGCCAAATAGCTCAAAATCTTCATGATCATCAACATCCTCACGGTTGATTGATTATTTTTATTGGTTTAGGGTTTCTCCATTTTGGTTATCCTTCAAAACAAACAATGCACTAATTCTTAATTGTCACAAGTCTTAATGAAGGTGTTAATATCTTTCAATTTGCTTGTAAATCAGTCCTTTGTCCTTTTGGGAATGGTGGCTTTCTTGTACTTCACGAGTAATCGAATCCAAAATGGACACAATCTTATGAACATATGTAGCAAATGATATAAATCAATCATTTTAATTTATAGTTAATTACATAAATTGTCTTTAAGATTTATTTAAGATCACGGATTTCGTTTATATGTCTAAAAATTTGTATAAATCGTCTATTTTTAGAAACTAATTATGTTTTTTGTCCCTAAAATGATGTTCGTTAAATTTTTCCGTTATAATCATTGTTAACTAATTACACATTTCGTCCCTAAAATAGATGTTCGTTAGAAATTAGGAACGAAAACGGTAATTAGTTTCCAAAAGTTGACGATTTATGCAACATTTTAAACTTAAGGACGAAATATATAATTTGATGTAATCTACAAGGACGATTTATGTTATTAACTCTTTATTGTTTATACTTCATCTTTATTTTTCTTCATTATGTTATGCAGATTGTTAACTTGTACGAGTCACGAGTTGGCTCGTACGAGTCAAGTCGTTTTCTACTAAAAGTACCGACTTTGATCATGACTCAAAAATGAATCTGACTCATAAGACACGTACCATAAATCGTACGACCCGTATTGTGACTTGAAAATACATTTACATTCTCAATAAATTAGATAAGAAAAACTTAATATTTCATTATATTAAATGTATATTATATATTTTTTAAAATCATGATTTTTATAAGACGAGTTACGAACCAAAATTTAAGATAACAATTCACATCACGATTTACACGTTGGCAACTATGATTTATGCCGCATGCATTTATATGTTTTATTCTTAATCTATTTGTAATATTTGTAAGTATTATTTCTTTTATAAAAATTATAACTTGTACAATAAAATTCGGATTAATTTCCATTTACTACTATTGCAAAGTCATTACAAAATACATAAAGTCAAACAATTATGCATTTATCATTGACTTTGTGTACTTGGTGATCATAAGTACCAATCATATGTCATGTCAATAGCATCTCTTTATGATACACTATTCATGAACACTACTTGATCAATAAAAATTGCAAATATATTTACAACTAGAAAGCCAATGTATGCTACCACAATATTTCCTTAGGATCGCAGATTTCACAATCACACGGCGGCACGGTTGAGGAATATAGATCAAAAGGTTTTCGTAGATCACTTAATCAATGTGATTAACTTAGTCCATGATCGAACTAATTAGCCAATATTATTTTGCGAGTTCGTATTTATATAAGCTTAATTAGGTTAAATTCCCGATTGAGGAGCTTTGGCATCTTCAGACCCCCACTCTCTTGTCGACTAGCTAGATCATTCAATAACAATCAGTAATCACGCAAGGAACGAAGCCACCTTTTTCGGTCTCATCCATGATGGCTTTGAAGCCATAGTTATAGCTTTTGACCACAAAATAGAAACACCAACAATAAAGACCATTTTATCTAAGTAGGTCAATCTTATGTATGTACAGTATAATATTAAATCTAAAAAATGAGCAATAATACACACACATCAAAATGATGGATTAAAACTATAACACATTTGCATTGCAAAAGAAACATTCAACTTGAATGTTATAAGATATATATTTTATATCTAACACAACTATTTCATGCAAGATTAGAGTGAATTTAGTAAAAACGTCGCGGAAATTAAACCATGAAATTTTTCTAAAACAAATTTTTCTTCGACCCGAAAAGTCCAAGATCAGAACCCATCATATAAGCAGTCGCATACATCTCCTCGGCTTCAAGAACTTGTTGCCCAAAATTATACAAATTATTATTCACATCATCTTCCAAACTTCTCGATGAACTTCCAACTTCCTCACCACATCTAGAGAACGAAGAATCCACTGGAGGTCTACGATTGTTGATATAATTCTTATGGTGTCTTGCTTGTTCTGCTTGTACCTTATTAAGTTCCGCTCTAAGGTGTTCAACTTCTTTTTGAAGGTGTTTGGTCTCAACCAACGTGGCCTCCAACTGGAGCTGGAGCATGGTGTAATCATGCTCCAGACTCTGGTTCTTCCAACGAGCCCGTTTGTTTTGATACCAAATTGCTATTTGTCTTGGTGGGATGTTGAGTTGGCGTGATAATTGTTGTTTTCGCTCTGGATCAAGTTTTTTGCTGGAGTCGAAGCACGACTCCAACAATCTCACTTGATCCTCAGTTAGTCTCTTGGTGGTGTGTTTATTAGGTTTTTGTGACGAGGGTTTTTGGTTATTGAAAGTTGAGTGGTTCATGATTAATCGGGGTTTGTTTGTATGATTGTTTTTGTTACAAAGAAGAATATGTAGGGTGGGGGGTTTGAATGAGTGTAAGAGGGGTGTTTCTATTTATGGCAAGCGGGTCGGGTCCTACAATGGTGGAAGTATCTGGTGGCTTTGCTAATTTGCAGGTGAATTGCAGATTTAATTGTTGCTTAGCTCCATTACGTATTAATTAAACAAAATTTATAATAAGAAAAATATAAATATACTAATTATTACTAAATTAAGTAAGTTACATGAAACATGCAACCTAATTAGTTGTCTTTTTAGTTACGTTTCTTCTATTAATAGTAATTATAAGATCTTATTGATATTGATATAAACAACCTAGTTTCTCCAATTATAAAATATTTAGTTAATTACATAAATCGTCCTTAAGGTTTTCCCAAAATTACGGATTTCGTCCCTAAGTTTATAATGTTGCATAAATCGTTCACTTTTGGAAACTAATTACGCTTTTCGTCCATAATTTCTAACGAACGTCCATGTTAGGGACGAAATGTGTAATTACTTAACGGAAATTTTAACGACAATTTTTAACGGACATCCATTTTAAGGACGAAAAGTGTAATTAGTTTCCAGAATTGGACTATTTATGCAACGTTTTAAAGTTAGGGACGAAATCCGTAATTTTAGATAAACCGTAAGAACGATTTATGTAATTAACTCTAAAATATTTTCTAGCAACATTGAAAGTTGTATCTTATTGGGAGTGTAGGACAATTATAATCTAGCTACAAACATAACTACTTACAAAATTATCATAACATGTTCAAGACATCGACTTCCGTTAACAATATATTACTAAACGTTTCAAGCACGTATTGAGTAAAATGTTAAAAGACATTTCCGGTCATGAAAAGAATGTTCACACATTCGTTAGTTATTTAAACAAGCGGTTAGATTTCAAAATTCGTCAATTTGGTATAACGTAACTTTTATTACAAGCTTTTTGTAACAACTCTTATTTTCGATCATAAAATCAATCCTTAGATTCTCTACATATTAATGAAACAATATTTTGATATTTTAACTATGAGGTTAACAAGTCCATGTGTTTAAAACATAATACGTTCAACTTTTACGTACCACATGGTTAGTTTAATTTTAGGTTTACATAATAAAGTCAACCCAAAAACTATCACTATCGAGTCTTCAAATGTGCTAGAATTGAAGGTTGCTAATCAGTGTTGCTACTGTCCGTAATTGAAGTCAATATTTTATATTGAATATATTGCTAATGTAATTTGTTTCTTTTTGCCGTATTTTGCTAGATTTTATATGAACGTGGACCTTGCGTTAATATTTAAGATGCATTTTTCATGCTTTATTGATTGTATATTAACCGTCAAAGAAAATTTACCACTCGGTCACTTCCGGGTTATATTTGATTTGATGTATCGTAAAATGTTAAGGCCCCAGTTGTATTGATTAGTTTCAAGGTTGAGTTAATACCAAATAAGACTTATGAAATACGACAGAAAACTTTAGATTATTCTAACATCTTTATATTTTTTGAAAAATAAGTGAGTATTAAACATGAGTTAGAGTATGGGGTTCACGTGAAAAAGACCCTACACGTATCTTGATTAATTATAATATTAATATTAACACCAATCCTTATCCTATTACAGATTGATTAAATCTACTTAAAATAAAATCATAACAAAAATTTAATTATATATGAAGGATCATGAACTTAGACATCGACTTTTAGCCTTCCTATCTCAACCACTTTCTTTATATTTAAACAATGCTTTGATCAAATGTGTACTTGTGTTTCAAAAGAATTACTTGAAATCTAATGAAAGATCTAGTATGTTTGCGCAATAGTTAAATCTAAAGCGCGCTATGAGCCGAAGCAGTAAGGTTCGAGCTTCGAGATGAAACCCTATATTACGACTTATAGTTTTTAGTTGAAGTTAAATCTATTTTTATTTGGTTACTAAACCATCTGGAGTTGTAGACCCAATATTCAACAAAATCTGATTTTCATATGTATTTTATTAGAATAAGGTGTCAATGTCACAATTTGGAGGGGTACAAAGGTCCCTTGCTTAGCTAATCAATATCTTTGTGCATGCATCTAGAAAATAAAAAAGAAAAAAAAAAAAAAAAAAAAAAAAAAACTCACAACAATTAACAGTGATTATTTAATTCTAATAATGATCATATTTATTAACAAAATAAAATACATATTTTTGATGTAAATTAAAATTTTAATCCAGAATCTTAACATATACTTAATCTTACAAACCATATCGGTTTACAACATCTCAACGTGTTACGCATTTCTTGTAAGCATGTCGAGGAAAAACTAGGTAGCTGAACAACAATAATACAAAATTTCAGTAGAAATGAATTACATTGGGTGAAAAAACAACTATACAATGCAAAAAACTACGTTTTCAATATCTATATCCAATGTTTGCTACTAATAACGGAATCTAGAGCTCTTATTCGTGATGACTGACGATCATTCAACAAGGAATGAAATCAATAAACCATAGGACAACATTTACAGGAAGCTTCACCAGGCATACTGCAAGATGCGCTATTAGAACACAACAAATACAGCACGGGGATATGCAACTCAACGCTATCCTGCATCCATAGAGAATAATACTCGTTACTCGTTAGTACTTCACATTCATTATTCAAGCAAATTTTAGTTCATTAGACAAACAAGAAACAATGCAATCACAAAAGTCATTACGGTTTGATATCATTCAAGATTGAAATTCTGCATATGTTCATATGTTCAATGGCATATCATGATTTCGATTGGGTATAAAATCTTCGGGATTGTTTGGCATTTCGTTTTGAAAATATAAACTAAAAATGTAGCTATGTAATCACAACTAGTTTTGTTACAACTATCTCTAATTGATCATACAAAACTAATTATTTGATCATAAATAATAACATAAAGCGGAATTGTTTTCCCTATGCTCATATACACTATAATGATCATATAATCACTTTCATAACGGAATATTGACAAACACACGAAGCCAAACACATTTCATATTCGAACGACGACAATCGACATTATCATTATCGAATGAACAACTAACAACGAATGTACCCAAAGATGTATACAATGGCACCGATGATGGACAAAACAGAAGCAACCAAAGCGAAAGGTAAGCTAATCAAGAAAGCTAATGGCCTGCAACTGCAACCCATCGTACGTTAATTCAATGATTTTGATTTTTTTTCATCCACGAAAAACTAACGTTTTTGTTATAGTGGAGGAGCGGTCTTTACGTTTTGTGTAACCGTTTTTAATGGTGATTTTCGGCGTTGGTTTGTATTCTTTACTTTTTAGTTTTTATATTTATTGTTGTCTTAAAAGTGTAAATTTGGCCCCTAAAATATGAAGAAGGTAAATTTGCTACCCACTTTTTAAAGTATTGGTATAGTATTCGTCCGTTGCAGCGACGGATAAAATAATATATTTTATAAAATTACATTAAAAAATATAATTATGGAAACTAAATACATAGAATGATAAAAATAAAAAAAATATGAAAAAGAATTTAAACTACCCTCATATTGTGAAATGTGAAAATACAAAATTCATTCAAAAGAATAACATTAACTTTTGAAACACATGTAATTTATTCATCATGTAAAATTTTTAGATAGACAACATTTGAGATGTATAATTTGACCATTTTATAATTTTTTGCAGATTCACTAATACATTTATATTTCCACTCGATATCTCTCTTGACAAAGCGACATAGAAATATTCCTAATAATATAGGTTACGTACTTATATGTAATAATCAAGGGAACACTATTCATGTTGTTTTAAACATTGTTGCTCGAAATATTGTTAGTGGTGGTTGGGGCAAATGTTGCCTTTGAGTATTGTTTCTTGATCTTGTTGTTGCTTTGTGCATTGGTGTTATTACTTTCAGAGTTTATTTTGAATTGCACAATGTCTTGCTCACAAATTTTGAATTGTGAAAATGAATTTATATAGTGTTTTAGTATGTCAAAACTAAATCTTCCATAGTTTGTATGTGTTAGTCACCCATCATCTACTTTTGAGAATTCCAGTTTATAAAAGCCGAGACACACCATATACTTATGGGAGTTCAAATTCATGAAAGTTGAGACACCCCATCTATACGAATAGAAAAATATGAATCCTAGAACTTGCTAATGTTACACCAAACCATATTATAAAAATATAACCGTTAACTTGGGCAAATTTAAAGTTGTAGTTAAAGCCCGTGTTAACGCATCGCCTTAATTATACCTCAACAACTCTCGTACAACTAAAAGAGAATGTTAATAAATAACTTATTCTCTTGATGTCTATGAGGAGCATGCACTGACATAATCTCTAAAAATATACTTTAGTAAGCTCGTCAAACGGGTTAAAGAAATATATTTTTTACACGTAAATTGTAAACAATAAAGGATAAAGGTGTTTGGGTCAATCCATTAAACTTGTTTCGGTCTTTTAAAAACAAAAATTGTTTTCAACTTGAATTGTTCTAGATCTTACCTATAAGTGACGAGTGCACATCCCCGTTGTCATTTACAAAAAAAAATGAGTAGATGAACCTTTAGAGTTAGTCAAATAGCTTAAAAAAGAAAATCAACAACTAGACATTAAAATATATATAAAATTTTGTCGAGCTACACACAAACTATCTTTTTGAAAGTTTTTTCTCAATTTGTAGAAACATGAGTTACTTCAACCTTGCAATTTTCGAAACATCGGTTGACTGCAATAAAAAGTGTAAAAAATAATGGAGAAACACTCATACACAAATAATGTTTTTTTCACAATCAAACCAAAATCTTCAAACTTATTAATTAACATTGTATTAAAATTATATTATTATTATAAAAGTTAAAAGATACAAAGAAACCTAGTTATCATTTTCAAGTTGAACCTCTTTCGACATCCTATACTCTATCAAGCTTTATTGATTTTTGTGGGGGGAAATTGCATAGAAAAGCAACCAATTTTGACTCAATTGTCATTGTGTGTAACTAATTTTGTTTATTTTCAAAAAAACCATCAACTTTAGAAACGTTGTCATTGTATGAAAACTTAACTTGAAAACTCGTTAGTTTTTTTTATTGAACTTATTTGTGTTTTTTTCCATGGTAAGGTGTCACACATGTTATATTATCGTTATATACATTGGATTTAGGGGTGAAAAGTTAATAATTCTTTCATATTTAATAAATTTGTAATAACAAATACGTTTTCGTATCATCAATTATTGAGATCAAATGTAAAAAAAAATGAAAAAGTAAGACGATAATCATATGCTATATCACATATATGACATTTCTATTTGAAAGAATTCACATAATTATTATATTTCAATATTAACGAGATTTCAAGTTAATTTTTATATTCAATGACAACATATCTAAAGTTGACGTTTTTTTGATAAAAAACAAAGTTGTTTACACACAATAACAATTAAGTCAAAGTTCATTACTTTTCTGTGCAATTTTCCTATTTTTGTGGAGTTTGTAATCAAACTTATTTATGAATTTGACCCAAAAAATTGTCCCACTTTGTTTAAAAATAAATCTCGTTAATTATGGAATGGACTCACATACGAGTTTTGGTTTCAAATCATATATTCCTTAATCAATATATCAATATTGTTTTGAATAAAACACAAAAATAGTTTTACTATATGAAAGAAAATGGCTAATTATTATTGGAGTACCTTAGTTATTTTTTATTTTTTTACTTTTTTTGAACGATAAAAGTTAGGTATATTGGTTGAAAAGATATAGAAAACCTATACTAAAAATTACAATGACTAAATTGTATGTGCACATACACTTGAAATAAACTAATGAAATGATGAATAAAGAGAATGATGCTTGCAATTTTGAGAGTTGCTAGCCTGTAACAAAACGCAAAAGAATTCCAAACAGAAAACCATAGGTGGATGACTTCAAACAAAATGTATAAATAAACTTCAAATCCCAATAATTGAAAATAGAACTTTTTGTAGAAAAGCTTAGATCCAATAGAAAAAAAGCTCAAAATCACAATTACTTCGTGTTGATTCGACTTGCTTGGACCAAAATGAAATCATAAAATTTGATACGACTGAACAAAAAGCACTTATGAAAACGAGATAGTTATTGTGGTAATTAAAGACATGATAGTCTAGATGCTTAAACTATGTTTTCTTTCCTTTTTATTAAATTATACGGTTGACATTTTATTAACTAACATTAAATATAATAAGATGCTTAAATGATGATATGTTGTGAAAGGCATAAAAAAGATAGAAAAATAATTTCAATTACTTAAAATTTAAGAGATTAAGACTATAGAGGAAATGTTTTATAATATGATAAATTTTTTGTTAAACATAGTTCCGAATAGATGTTTTAAAAGATAAGTCAAAACGCACATAGTTATATTCTATATTAACAGTTATTGCGCACAACAGAGGCCTAATTCCATACATTATAAAATGTCTCAAAACGTTGGAAGAACAGAGAGTTAAGGAGGGGCACGGGGAAGTCAAGAACGACGAAAATAAATTTGTTACAGTAAATACTTTTATATATGTATGATATTATCGACTCTTTGTTTCTCTAAAGTTTCGGGGAAAATGTTCCTACGATAAGTGTGGTCGAATATCTAAATACAACCAAAGGATATACCTATAACTACCCTTCTAGTTATCGATGCAATATTTCTAATTCTACAAAAAAAAAAGAAAAAAATTACACATAGGCATTATAATTGCCTTTATTCTTCCAAATTTGATACCGTTGATGGAATTATATGATTACAAATAGTTGTATTACATTGTGAGCAAGTATATGACAGTGTAAATGTATTACATATTGAAAAAACAATAGGTCCTTTGCATCACTGACTAAATTTATCATCGACGCTCATGAATGTTGATGTTGATTCGCTATATGTTAGCATCGATAAATCTTCCCCGTACAACATTTGACCGATATTAGTTTGAACCGTGGAGGGAATTAGGGATGTTCGTGTGGTTTCTAACTCTGAAGCTACTTCTTTCATTGTTGGCCTATTCTTTCCTATTAGATTCAAGCATCGCGTTGCAAGCTTTGCTAGTCCCAAAAGTTCATCCCTAGTACCCTCTCTAATCACTATTGCATCAAAAATAGACATAACACGCCCTTCTTCCATAGCCAACATAAAGTGTGCAACCAAACTTCTATTTTCACCAAATCTAGTTAGAGAAAGTGGCCTTTCTCCGGTTAAGAGTTCAACCAAAACAACTCCAAAACTATAGACATCACTCTTTTCAGTGAGTTGGCCAGATTGGAAATACTCGGGATCTAGGTATCCAAACGTACCTTTGACTAGGGTAGTCAAATGAGTTTGATCCATTGAGACGAACTTTGAAGTTCCAAAGTCCGAAACTTTGGCTCTGTACTTATCATCTAAAAGTACATTAGTGGTTTTAATGTCTCTATGGTATATTGGAAAGGAAGTTGAGGAATGCATGTAGGCAAGTGCTCCTGCAACCTCTGTTGCGATTTGTAATCTCATGTTGAAAGACAACGGGAACTCGTTAGTCTCATTGTGAATACGATCATACAAGGTCCCATTTGAAATGAACTCAGAAACTAGTAGAGGAACCTCCGTCTCTAAGCAACACCCTAATAGTTTGACAACATTTCTATGATTGACTTGTGAAAGAATGACCACTTCATTGATGAATTGTTCTATTTGGCTTTCATCGGCTATCTTTGATTTCTTGACCGCCACAATCCTTCCATCAGCTAGCATACCTTTGTAGACTGTACCCTGACCTCCTCGACCAAGAATTCTATTCTCATTGAAGTTGTTAGTGGCCTTTTCCAACTCACGTGATGTGTAAAGTATGGTTTTATCAACTAAAGACGGGTCAACCTCTTCTTGTTGCTTCAGAAGTAAACCACCATTAATGCGTTTAAATACAATCTTTCTACGTCTTTTTGTTATTGTTTTCTTAATTACTTTATTTAATGCACATATGATTACTGAAAAAGTAACTAACCCTGCTACTAGGAATATACCTGATGAAGACAAATACAAAACAAATATACAATTAGTAAGTAGCCAAATACTGTGAGAGCAATCGACTATTCTTAGTTGTTCCTTGACGTCTGATTCTAAGTCTCTTATGAGTTAAGACTACAATTATGTTACAAGTAACTAACAGGTTTCATCTTATTACACAGACAAAAGATCATTATACTTCCTTAAACTAGAGTTCCAATCTTCGTTACCATCCTACCCATTTTCTTGGTTGGTGTTGCCTAAACCCGAAGAATATTTGGCTGGCAAAACCATCCCAATCTTCTTTTTTTATTTAACATAAATAATAAGTAAGAATTTACAAAACGTATAATATTTTGATTACGAAAATGGTAAAGAGAAATTAAAAACCTGTTATAAAGCAAAAAATAAAATCGTACTTGCTGTTCAATAAAAAAAAAAAGTACTTGAGTAGCTCCCCAAAGAATAGTCATTACCTGAAAGTAGAATAAGAACAAAGGCAATAGTTCGAGCTGAATGACAAGTGAAATTCCATTCTTTAACTACGCCATCAACATCGTATATAGAGTCATAGTTACAGTATCCACTATCCTGCTCACACCTTTCACACTCTTCCGTAGCTGAAAGCAAAAAGTATAAGCGGAATTTCCATGTTAACAAAACAAACTCACACAAGTAGACTGAAAAACAGGCAAAATGAATAGAAACATACCATTGCATCCATTTAACAAATAAGCGTTTCCAACAAATGGTTGGTCATACTCGCATTTCCAAGTGTTTAATGAAGTACCATTACCCAGATCCACTTTTACTCTTGAACGCGTTAAACAACATGTTACTTGTTTGAAGTCGGTGTCTGATAAGGTCCACAATAGTGATATCGGAACAAAAGATTGGAGAGAAACGCTTCCTTGAACATAGGAATTCTTATCCACTAAAAAGGCAGAACCACAGCCTCCATCTTTGCCCAGCCTTTCTTGACCCGTGAGATTCATAGTGTACGACTTTAGGAAATGAGGAATTGTTGTTTGGCAACAACTTATTCCAACACAATCGTTTTTATCAACAACAGTGTCATTGCGACAAGTAGTAGAACACCCGGTAAGTACACTCCTATGTTCCATCATGACAGCATTACCACATCCCTCAAAAATAACCTTATTGTGTGATCTAGAAAACAAGAAGGGACTCCTACTAAGGTCGACACTTTTGGTTTGCATGTTGTTGAGAAATGAATTTGGGCAATTAGAGATCGTTGGCGTATTAACAATAATTGTTTGATTTTCCAAGTCAACAACTATAACTTCTAAGTGGTTAAGTGTTGATAGATATGGTGTGGATTCGTTGCAATCTATAGTGTACCATTTGTTTACAGAACAACGTGCTCCAATTCCAAAAGGGTATGGAATCGTCACCTTCCCGCACATATCAGCGCATCCTGGCTTGGCATATTTTGAAACTGCTGTTGTTGTTAATGTAACGAAGATAAGAAAATAGTAAGCTTGAAATAACTTCATTTGTATTGATTACAATACCATTAGATGTAAAGAGGTACCTATGTTTATACAATTACGCTGGTGGGTACGATTGAATTAGTCATCAACCGAGCAATTACCCGGAGACCTCAAAGTCTTCTTGATTACGACGTTGGAAATATGTGGTTGCAGGATTACTTGAGTCAATTATATATTACAAAGACGTAAAAATGGTTATAGTACAGACTTATCTAGTTCTTCACTGATACCGGGTATCAAATCTTCCCGAGATATGTATATACGCACGAGTGCACGACAAAGTAATGTTTTTGTCAAAAAAAACTTTTATTTTACGTATATTTCGATTAAATTCATTCCATGAGAAATGAGAAAACAAAAAGATTAATAGTCAATAATAAGTATCGTTTACTTGCACTGATATAGAAATGTTGAAAAAGAAGAATAGCAAATTGACCTCTTTGTTAGTTTCTTGCATAAGATCATGTTGTGGGACAATCACATTGAAATCCTTCAATCGACATAAACATAAATAATTATAAAAATAAAAACCATGATGAAAAAAGGCTTGGGAATATTGCATAATGCAAAATTATTTAAAGGTGTAACAAGTGCAAATAAATCCATCTAAGTTTAGTACTACTTATGTAGTGGTTTATGATGTATTGATGTACATAAAGTTATATACCTTACTATTGGAACTATATGACAATCAAAACGTAACATTCCTTCCGTGGAGGATCTTAGCATGTCCGACATGTACGATCGTACAAGATTACTATTTTGTTAGAGCCTCTAATTTTGAAGGTGTTCTACTATAATAGCTTTGATTTTAAAATATATATCATTTATATAGCCTAAAATATAGTTATCCTTTAACTTTGTTTTAAAAAATTTACTTTAAAAAAATGTTTGTCCAAAACTAACAAGACTCAATACCTATTTAACGACAATATAATCGGCTCTAAGCAACACCCTCGGCTGACCTTCGACTTTTCGTAATGTTAATTTACCTTTTTACGTTTGTTATAGAAAAATTTCCGCGTTTAAGGACCTCAAATTTGATTACCGCATAGGGCCACCAAAACTCATTTGCCGGCCCTGACTCTGTTGCCATTCACCACCAAAGATCAAAAGCGCCATCGTCGTTGAAATTTGCACTTCCACTTCCAAGTTATCTTTGTAAGACCTTTGACAGATCCCACATCAGTCGTGAGCATAGGAGAGACTGGCATTTCATTACATAACGCGTTTTGTTTTAGTTATTAAACTACAAGATCAAATCATATCACAATAAGTCAAGAGCAACTATCACAACTTAGCGCTAGTAGTAAGTTAACCATGGTTGATCTCGAAGGAATATTAGGCAATCACTTACAATGCAATCTCATATTACAAACAATGTTTTGATCTTTGTAAAAACCTTTTAATTATTAGATAATAAGCCCAAACCCGGTATGTGAGTTTTGGTCCATTAGGTTTCTGATTTGATTATGGTTTACATTGTATTACTATATATATGTTTTATTATGATAATAATAATCAAAGGGATTTTATCATTCTTCATGGTATCAGAGCGGGTCTGATCCCGTCTCTATTTTTCTTCAAACCCTAATCGGCGTAGGGATGAGCCGCCTAGCTTGACTAGGTTCCAAACCCTAACCAAAAAAAAAAAAAAAAAAAAAAAAAAAACGGATTTGAAGTTCAGTCGATCACTGTTTTGCCCATAACTCCCCAACAGTTTGGAGTTAACTGACGAGGTCAGTGCCGTTGGCTTCGTAATTAAATTCCGAAGAAAAGCATACCGGAATCGCAGCAGAAGACCACCGGACGCACCGTCACGCTCCGATACAAGGTGTCAGGTTTAGATCTGGAAAAAAAATGTTTTGATTATAATTTTCAAACCGCTTAGAGTTAGCTGACGCCGTTAGCGGCTGTGAATTCGTAATTAAATTCCGAAGAAAAGCAAACCGGAAAAAGCAACGAACGCAGCTTCGACCCGTCGCCATGCGTCACCGCAAGCAATGAGTCTTATTAGCAATTATCTATGTTTTATTTTATGCTTATTTTCGTAATAATAGTTTTTTGTCCAGTTCGAGCTTTCGCGATTTCGCCGCTCGAACTGCCGGGGAGTATTAGATAATAAGCACAAACTCGGTATGTGGGTTTGGGTGCATTATGGTTTCTGCCATTAGGGTTTCTGATCTGATAACATTCTAATATTAATTACTTTCAATAAATATAAATATAAATATAAATCGAAACATATTCAAAATACATAAAAGAATAGAAAAATTTACGAAAATAGTTACATGACACATTGATATTTCGAAAATAATTCGCAAAAGGTTTCGGCATCTATTTCTTTTGTCGCGAGAATTAAATTTGCGTCAAAAACTTTTTCGCGATACATTGTAAAGGAGCGGATAATGGCGCAAAGACGTAACATAATTCATACACTTTTTCAAAAAGATCCGTTCTTGCACCGTAAGATAAATGACAAAAGTGTAGCGAAATTTTTTTACGAACTTCCTAATTATTTTTGAAATTCCAGGTTAGAGCACACGGAGTGGTCTCCGTTGTGGCTCGTTATCCGACTCACAACGAGCCATGCTGCTCGTTATGACACCGATGCTCGTCGTTCTCTGCTCGTTCTCAGTTGCTCGTTGTGCCCACAACGGGCAATTCTCGAGTATTTTTTTTTTTTTTTTTTTTTTTTTTAATTCTAACGGTTATATAACCGTTATAATTATATATATATTATTATTATTTTTTTTTTTTCCAAATTCACCTATAAATACCCCCATAATCTAACCCAAAATTCACACCAATTCTCAATATCTTTCTTTCTCAATATTCATTCTTTAAACCATATTACAAACTATGAGTTCGAATTCTTCAACCGAGCACGATGTTGCGGATTCGTCATCATCTTCCGACTCCGAGTTGTTACAAGTTCTAGCCATGTCGGTACAAATGTTGGAGATGGAAGAAAACGAGGCTACAAGTTCTCGGCGTAGGGTGAAAAAGAAAAGGCGATATATCAACCGCGATCGCGCCGAAGCTAACGAAAACGTGGTACGACATTACTTCTCCGGCGAAAGCGTATACCCGGACGAATATTTCCGTAGACGGTTTCGTATGAGAAGGCCTCTTTTCCTCCGAATAGTCGAATGTATTTCTAATTACTCTGTAGAACCTATACCCGACTATTTTAAATATTTCACACAACGCCCCGATGCAACGGGTAAAATGGGTTTTAGTTGTTTGCATAAATGCACGTCGGCTATTCGTATGATGGCGTACGGGATTTGTCCGGACGCCTTCGACGAATATTTACAAATGTCTGAAAGAACTTCAACCGAATCCTTAGATAATTTTTTAAAATGTGTAATCCATCTATACACAAACGTTTATCTAAGAGCCCCCACACAAGACGATGTTAATCGTTTATATCATAAACACGGTGAGGTTCACGGTTTTCCGGGTATGCTTGGTAGCATAGACTGTATGCATTGGAAATGGGATCAATGTCCAAATGCATACAAGGGGCAATACACACGAGGTGACCATGGTTATCCAACGGTTATGTTGGAAGCCGTTGCCTCGTACGATCTATGGATATGGCATGCTTACTTCGGTGTCGCCGGGTCGAACAACGACATCAACGTGCTTAAACAATCGCCGTTGTTTCATGATATGCTCAACGACTCATCCCCGGACTACACATTCACCGTCAACGGCAACCAGTACACTAAAGGATACTACCTTGCAGACGGTATATATCCGGAGTGGTCGACATTTGTTAAAGCTTACTCGCACCCATATGAAGAACCTCGCGGCAAATTCAAACGTTATCAAGAGAGTGCGAGAAAGGATATCGAACGGGCATTCGGTGTTCTTCAAGGTCGTTGGGGTATTATAAGACACGCTGCTAGATTTTACAAGATGAACAAACTTAGAAGAGTTATGTATGGGGCTATTATATTACACAACATGATCGTTGAAGACAACGGACGGTCGATATGCGATGCCGATGAATGGTATGCTCATCCGGCACCCAATCAGAGATCTTTTCAAGATAGAATCAACGAACGTATCCGGATTAACCGAGAGGTTAGAGACAGGCCCACACACCACGCACTCCGGGAGGATCTCGTAGCCCACATTTGGACACTTTCGGAGAACTATCGAGGACGTTAGATTTTTTTAATTATTGTATTGTAATTTTTTTTTAATTATTGTATTGTGTTTTTTTTTTAATTATTGTATTGTATTTTTATTTTAATTATTGTATTGTAATTTTTTTTTAATTAATGTATTGTGTGTTTTTTTTAATTATTATATTGTATTTTTATTTTAATAAATGTATTATTTATTTTATTTAAATCTTTTAAGAAAAATAAAAAAATATTAAAATAATCCCACAACCCACCACAACCCTCCCTATCATAACAACTCACAACTCTCATTCTCACTGCCACGTCATCACCTTTTTCCCCACAACCTATCACAACCTCATTGTCACTCGTTATCACCACCTCCGAGTGCTCTTATGACTAAAGGCCAAATATCCAAATAAAGGAGTGGAGTCAGGAAACGTAAACGTTCCAAAAATAGTATTTTGCGTAAACATAAACATTTCTTCCGTTCCATTATGAAACACGCCAACTCTCAAAACCCTACCGGAAATCCACCAATCTCCGACGATGTCAACAACCACCACCTCCCAACCCCAACCATCACCAGCTCCGGCGAAACCAGCGCTTCGAAAACCGGTTTTCATCAAAATCGGCGACCTGAAACCTGGAAGTGCAGGCTTAACACTTGTTGGTAAGGTTTTGAGTTCGGAAATTGTGTTGCAGAAAGGAACTGCTGTGTCTCCTAATCTACGTAATGTTTGCATTGCTGAGTGTCTTGTTGGTGATCAAACTGGAACTATTTTGTTTACCGCTCGTAATGATCAAGGTTTGATTTTGTTGTTTTTGAGTTTGATTTTGTTGTTGAAACCCTAGAAATTATTAGTCATGAGAAATTGAAGTTTTGTTATTTAGTAATCCATTGTTACTACTTCTTACGTTGTGGGAGTATGTTTGGTGTAAATGGGGCTATGCTGAAGCTTTTATTTTAATTGGACTTTTTTTTTGGTATGTCGTTTTTTTTTAATTGGTCAAAACTGTCAATGTTTGACGGAGGGGCAAATGAGTCACTTTTTTGGCTGTTAAGTTAGTTTACTAAGTTTAACTAGTACTAATAATTATAAGATAGAAGTATTTGGTAAATTACGAAGTTTAAGTGACTAGTGCATTCTGTTTTTGCAGTTGATCTTATGAAGGCTGGTAGTAGTGTGATAATTCGAAATGGAAAGATTGACATGTTCAAGGGGTCGATGAGGCTTGCTGTAGACAGGTGGGGACGTATTGAGGTGACGGATCCTGTCACGTTTGAAGTCAAAGAGGACAACAATCTTTCTCTTGTGGAGTACGAGCTTGTGAATGTTGCCGAGTAGGTAACTGGATAGATGGTGTTTTGTGTAAGGTTTTATACTTTTATTATGCTTTTTATTTTGCTGATAGCCTCATATACTATGGGTGTGGATCAGATTAGAAAGACGGTTTCTATGCTTTATTATGAATGGTATATTATTCTGGTGACATTATGATTGCAGAAGGTTTTGTTGTTTTGTTAATATAGCATTATGGTTATCACATATCGTTCCAAATCGTAGTTTACTGCTTGCTTATGCTTTGAGGTTTTTTGGTTAAGTGCTAGAACTTAGTAATCAACCATGAACGGATTAAAAAAAGATCGCCTCAGAAACAAAATTTGTAACGAAGGCTATTAATAAACATGTAACGGGTCAATCCCTAAAACCTATTCGTGTGCATAAAGGCATATAATTAGAAGCTACGGACACTTGGCATGTAATTAATAAAATAGCATGAAGCGCGAACAATAGTTAACTGTGGTATCATTTATGATTACATTGGCTGTACAGTATAAACAAATGTATTGCTTGAATTAGAGTAATTCAATTTGAATCTTCTGTTGACGGGAATGCCTTCCGTAAAAGGACCTGACTCTGTCAAGAGCTTCTTCAAGAGAAGACGGTTCTGCTGCAAAAGTTATACGGACCCAGTTTTTTAGACCCACTGTAAGTCCTGCAAAACCCAAAATTTTTACATATTTGTAAGCTCATTGTATATGTACGGAACTTTAATACCCAATCAAATGAGTTCTAATCTGTGTGATTATATAACCTGGAAGAAGGATTACGGATTCTTCTTTGGCTAGCTTAAAACAAAAGTCAACATCATCACTAATATCTTCTAGTAACGAAACATCCAGTTTTACCTACATAAAGTAACACAAAAAAGAAAGAAAACATTTTACATCACTTTAAAATATGCTCCATTGAAATATATAACCAAGCAACTAAATTCTTACCATAACAGCCATAGCTCCTTGCGGTTTTTGTGGGCATGTTAAACAAGGGATCTCTTTAATTTTCTCGAAACAAATATCTGAGGTATGCTTTAGTATGCTAAGAGTTCTTGTAAAGAACGTCTCTTTTGTGTCCTCAAGGATGCGAGGAACAGCTGCCTGAAATACCAAATATGTTTTTACAAATCTTTAGCTATATTAAGTGCTACTTTATGTCGTATTGTATTTAGGTGGAAGTTAGGCGGCCCTTTGAAAATGGAAGTTAGGCGAATTATTAAGGTGCACCGTATTCTTGTTAGTCATTAAATTAGTATAGAGAACTATGGAAGTAGGACCTGTATAAAGGTTGCTGGACCACCGCATATATCGAAGTACTTCTTTAGGCGTTCAGTAGTCTGTAAAAACAAAAAGAAAATTTGGAATTCAGTATATTTGTAGCTGAATTTTAAGATTTGGGTAAAGTTTGTTCACGGTTAACAACCTTTTTCATTACCTTTGTATTCTTGAAGATGCCATTAGGATCAGTGGTGACAAACCACCCGAGCCTCCAACCAGGCACTAACCATCTTTTTGATAATGAACCAAGTGTAAGAACCGGAACCATGGATCCAAAAACACCCATAGGTACAAACGCTTTTTCCCCAAATGCTAAATGCCCGTAAACTTCATCTGCTACAACCAGAATCTTGTGCTTTTTTGCAGTTTCAGCAATCTAATAATAACTTCAAAAATCAGTACCGTACTAGTTTAGCAAATCACTATAAGAAGCACATTACCTTCTTTAAATGTTTATAACTATATACATTTCCACAAGGATTCCCGGGGTTAATTATTACAATTGCAATAGTATTTTCATCAGCCAATGCATTAACTGCATCCAAGTCAACCTCCCATCCCTTGTCGGGAAGAAGGTCAAAATGACGGATTTCCACATTTCTAAAAGCTGCACAAAGCTCGTAAATTGGAAATCCTGGTTTAGGAACCAAAATGTTTGCATTCGGTTTAGCTAGAATTGATATAGCAACTTCTATAGCTTGTGTACAGCCGGCTGTTATATATACATCATCGGGTGATAATTTGTATGGGAGATCTTTGGATAAATACTCGGATATCGCCCTGATAACACCATAAAGAAAAAAAATATTATCGTATTTGTCACTTTACTAAAGTTCCCTGTTCTAGGTTAGGAATTAGAATCAAATTCGATGTTTGTTTGAAACTAAAAGTCAGAATAGACTACGAAGGTGCTCTAGTTTCTGGAATAAAACTTACTATAACCGGAAAGTTTCTGAAATCGGTTGCATAAACTGATAAAACCAACAAAACCAGTAAAGAAAAATCTGAAAAACATACTTTCTTGTTTGTGGGAGTCCAACAGTCGGTGCATAGCCATTGAATTTCTGGGATTCAAGAGTTTGAACCACTGAATCTCGAACAACGTCACTAGTAGTGAAGCAAGAGTAAGCAGTTGGATCTCCCATTCCTAAAGAGATAACCCTCTTCTTATTCTCCACATCAAGACTCGCCATTAAAATACCAAGAATACCCTTTATCGTCACATTTGTTGGCGTTTCCATCTTCATCATCCCATTCTCCATTCTCAAAGGTATACTTGTCACTACAATAACAGTAGCATTTAACAATGTGAACCAATGAATGTTTACAATTTTCTGTAATTTTGGAGGAATGGTCCTTATGTACTCTCACATGTGGTCGAGATTTCGCCACAAAGTGATTAAAGCTCGTGTTTGGTATATATCACTGATCGATATAACGATGACAATCAACAAATTTCACATTTGTGTTTCGGATGATTTTCACACGAAACAGGAAATACATGATACATATACGTACTAGAGTTAAAGTAGAGAAATTACTAAAATTAGTATGATACGTGTTTTTATGACTTATATCATACATTCATAAGTTCCAACTAATGTCAAATATAAAGAGTAAACTACAAAAAGTGTTGATTTCATGTGATTTGGTTATTTGTTCATGTCACAAACTATTTGTAATAGACATCCCTAAAGCAAATCTTGACACAAAAATCATCTTCGGCTTATTTATATTAATGACCATTATACCCCTGTACTATCTTTAATATATAATAAAAGAGAGGCCTTAAATGCCACATGGCGAAGTAAGGTCCCTTGGAAGAGTTGGATACTTTGATTTCAACCGTTAGATGAAATTGATGATGTCATCAAATATTTTTTTCATTTTACACCCTCTTACGATCCATAATTGCATTCTCTCTTCAATGTATACTCTTATGTAACTGGTTCTTTTTAGCTTCTTGCTAATATTAATATATTTGAATACAGTCGTTAAACGCAGGGACCAAACGTGCAACCAAAGATAGGCTCCAGGGACTGGACCCGAACGAATTGTGACCCAGGGACTGGACCCGTTGTTTTGGAACAAACACAGGGACCAATTATGTAATTAACTCTATATGTTATTATATGTATAACATTGTCTTTTCATAATAACTTAACATCTATATAAACATAAAGTTTACGATTCAAGTTTTTATCTTTATCCGCGCTACCGCGGGACAATAATCTAGTTATAATCTAAAATAACGATTGTAAAAAATTAAACCAAGGAATGACGAATGGACGATATTCAAAGAATTTATTTTAATAGATTTTAATGATTAAAAGTAAGGGGTAACATGAAAGGGAGAAAAATAAAACGAAAATGTACAATATTTCCAACAACATTCTTTTTAAATGTCTGTTATAAATAATTTATGATAAGATGGTTTATGCGGGAAAAAAAAAAAAAAAAAAAATTCAAAACCACATGGTTGTTTTTTAAAGGTTACTCGACTCGATTCGATTCCATTAGTTTCTTGCTTCACTCAAATATCTTATAACTCTATCTACCAAAAACCAATATGCACAATTATACTTATTTTCTATCATCTCAAATGTAATAATAATAATAAGTAGAAGAAGAAGAAAGCCGAAGCTTCTTACATTAAAAAGCGGAATTACGAATTTGTCCTTCCACGCGGTCGTTTGAAGAAAAATGTAATATATATGTATGTATGTTTGTATCACCATTGTTGCATTATAAAGAGTAAGGTTTGTCCACGACATTTGGGAGGGGATTGGATAACATTTGATCCTTCCAAATCAACCATGATGACTCACTACAATTATCCTTCACGTCTCCCCATCTTTTTATATGTATCTATATAAAATAGAAGTTTCTAATGCATAGACAAACATGTCCAATATTATTTTGGACTCTTTGTGAGTTCCATTATTAGCAATCAACGATCATAGAAGTTTCTAGTTCATCGACCACGATTTACGTTATCTAACTATATAACTAATCGAATATAATTTAAGATTTGTGTGAAATTAGAAATTAGTTGTTATGTAAAATTAATTTTCGTTTACTTGTCGGTTGTCACATCATCCTATATTTTATTTAATTTCATCTCATGTGGCACTATATATTCCATATATATAATTGTGTGTGTGTTTTTTTTTAACTCTTTTTAGATATTATTCAATTATCTTTTGATTATTACCTCCCGTTTAATAATCAATTTTTCGTCTATTAAATACTTTTTATCCTACATTTTTGTTAAAACTTTATTTTATATTTATAAACACCTTTTTTAAATTCAAAGAGTTAAAGTTTTTCTTTTATTATTCTAATCGATATTTATTATACTATTTTGTTAATCTTATCACTTTTTTAATTTGCTTCTTTTTTAAATTCTTAAACAATTATTCTTAATGTAAGTTTTTAATATTTGTCGCAACACGTAAACACCCAATCCTCGTTAGTTGTAATATAGCAAGTTAATAGAAAATGGTATGCGAGTCCCATTTTTTGATATATTGTGAGTTATCATATACGGATGTTGAGTTATTGTTGAACATAGTAGTATAATGTTGATATGATCCATTTTATTTGTTATCACTCCAAATAATCACTAGGAGTTAGAATTTTTAAAGAAATGAAAGGGAAGGGATGTGGACTAAAAAGATGATGTGTTGTTGAGAAATTTTCTGAAGAGAAGATTTAAGGTTGTGTTTAATTCATGAATTTTTTTTTAATTTTTCCATCTCTATATTTTTTGAAAATGAAATTTTTTCTTTATTTCCTATAAAACAAATAAAAATTATGAAAACGTGTTTAGATGGAAAAAGGTTTTTTCAATTTTTGTAACGGAAATTTGAAAATGAAATTTTGAAAACAATAAAAACGAGTTTAAAAAATTTAAGTTATAAAAGTGAAAAGTGAAGTTTTTGTTTTTATTAAAAAGTTTTTTCAAAAAACTCAATTTAAAAGCGTTTTCTGTTTCTTAAGCTTTTTTTGGAAAAATTTTCTTAAAAAATAGAATTTTTTTCTTAAAAGCTTTTTTAAGGACAAAAATCATCCTTTCCTTTTTAGATGATTAGGAAGGACCCCTCCTCGCACTTGCTTCCCTTCATCCACTTCGCCTAACTTTCTTCTAAAAAAATCTCATAAACAAACTATAAGTCGCTAAATAAAGTAAAATCGATTGGGGCTACAATTACGTGGCATTGAGCATAAGTAGGCATGTGCATGGTCCAAAAACCGGACCACACCGGTTTAAACAAGATCGAACCAAAAACCGCAAATATATAAAAAGTAAAACCGAAAACTGGACCGATATTAACTGGTTTTGGTCGAATCGGACTGAAAACCAGATTTCCATAATTTCATAAATCGTAGACTGGACCGGTTCCGGTTCGAGGTTCACCACTCGGGCCAATTTTTGTTCACCTCTTTATGTTCATTTGTCGAAAACCGAGACCGGACCCAAACCGAAACCATGAAATGTAAGACTGAAAACCGGAAGTTGGTAACCGGTTTTAGACTGGACCAAACCGAAAACAGAAATTTCATATTTTTATAAACCGTAAATCGGACTGGTTGTCATCGGTTAGACCGGTTTCAGTCCGATTCCGTCGGTCCGAACCGCTTTTTGCTCATGGCAGAGGTAAATATAAAAATTTATTGGGCTAATGAAAAGCCCGTATAATACTGGGCTTGATGAAACACAAAGAGTGTTGCACTACATTTACATTGTAGTTTTCTCATATTTTATGACCATTTTTTCATATTTGTAGGTTCCAACGAACAATGAAAAAACTGTGAAGATTAAATTTGAATGTTTAAAGTTTTGTGTTATATGAAAACTTTGTTTCTATTTTCACATTAAGATAAGGAGAGCAAAAGTCCATGGCCCCTACATTTTTTTAGACTTTAGTTTTTACTACCTACATACAATTTTAATTAGTTAGTAATGATATCAAGTAAAAATGATATATGAGAAAATATTGAATATAAATATTTGTTTGTAAAGTTTGCATCGAAAATGGTAGGAAGATATTGAGTTTAGGTAATAAGTAAACGTTTTAGCGTTTAGACAAAATTTAATTTTTATAGCCCCATTCGTTATATAATGACATGTTTTGTCCAAAGCCTCCAATAACTCGGAGACAACCTTGATTTCTACTCGTAGTTTGAATAGAGGTATCAATTTACAACTGGTAACAACTCAAATAAAGCGAAGTGTTAACCACAAAAAACAAAATCTCAACTTATTAACTTAGTTAGCTTATGTCAAAAAATTGGGGTTCTAACGAACCAAAAGAACACGAAAAAGTTTTATTCTTGTTCGTTCATTGTTTAAACAAATTTTAATATATAGAAAGGAACATAATTTAGCAGGTCTTGGCCTTTCATAGTTTCATTTATCATGTTTATGACATGAAGAAATGTAGTAGTAGAGTATGTTTAAAAGTTTAGATATCTAAATATATACGTATATGATAAATAAAAAAAGGTTAGATATATGTATATAATATGATGATGATGAGAGTGCAGGTGGTGCAGGTGCAGGTGGGTTAACCAATGGTTCACGTCAGGGGAAAATAATTCACCAGCTAGCTATGAGTCTGAATGTGGGCCGTAAAGTTAACAGTAATACGTCGTAGCATAGCGGCGGAGGTGACTTCAGGCTGCCGTCATCCACCGCTATCTATTGTGATCTCTCGGCCTTTGTACCCTCTTATCAAACAAATTCATTTCTGCAGCCTTTTTCTGTTATTTTTATTGCTTTTAGTTTTATTGAAAGTAAAAAGTCCAGCGAATTATACTTTTGTCATATTATACTAAAAGTTAAAGAAGTTTTAAATATGAATGTTTGGTTTAGGGGCATATAAAGGATTTAAAATTTCGTTTTTTGTAATTCATTCAAAAGATGTTGTCGGTTTTGATAGCTATTAAAATATGTAAACTTCAAACCAATAAATTATTTGAATTAGTTTAAAAAAGTGTCGGGAAATGAATATTGTCGTGGGAAATGAAAATTATCCTGAGACTACCGACAATGTGTCGAATTTTTTTTTATTGGCATGGCTAACATTTAGGAACTTTTGCGACGAAAAAATGTCGAAAGAAATTTGTCACGAATCAGATAATTATTTTTGTAAAATCTGAATGTTAGATAATTGTTTTGGTGATTTGCTCAAATTTATAGTGTCAAATGTTGTATCAAATATAACTTGAAACGCAACGCCATTAGTTTTCAAGTGATTTTCCATTATTAACGTTTTGTTGGAATATAGCATTTATCTCATATGACATTTACTTTCTTTTTGTTTTTCTTGTAAAGGCCAAAGTAAAACTTGTTTCATTTTTATCTTTCATTCTTGCTTTTTAGAAACGTCTAAAATCGATCAACTTATATAAAACTCGTATAAAATTATACATCAAATGTCGTATGCACATCAAAACATATAAATAAACCTTCTCTTTCTAAACCATACTATTTTACTCACATATAGTTGTGGAGTTGATAATTGGATCCTCTTGTTATGAAGCTAAACGTTTATTTATGTTTCTGATCTAAGCTTTCCTAGTGTGACTTTCTCAAACCGACTTGTATGATTTAAGTTGGATCTCGTACTTAATTCATTGTTGTGTATGCATAAGCTTACGCAATCTTCAAGATACATGATCGTGATTCTTGTTTGTTATACAAATAATTTGTTAGAAGTAGTCTTTATTAGTTGTGGTCTGGTTTGTTAGTTCTCTCTCATTGATGAAAGATAAAAGTGTATTCCAAACATTCAGGACCTTCTTGACGACATTCCTCTTTAAATAAACCATGACTATGATACCACTTGTTGAAATCGATTATCGAAACCCTTAATTATCCTGAGAAAACTGGCGAATATAAGAAACATCTTTAGTTGAGTCGTGCGAGTATGGTAGTTATCAAACAAGAAAGAAAAAGAGAAAGAAAAACGAATTATCGAATGTATAGAATCTCAATTGAAATCTGGAAAAGGGAAAATTACGTACAAGATTTTTCCCACCGTCCCTTAACCCTTATAGGTGAGGAGAATCCTTAGACTCTTAATCAACTAAAAGAATACCTTCTCAACAAATTTATATTATTTGAACTCCAAGTAATTGAGTTACAGTTTATACCTACTAAAAAGACAAGCAATCCTAGCTTTAATTTGATTTAACTGATAATGCGAATACTACATCAGTTAAGGGCAAACAACATAAAAGTAATCTGTTAAGCCTTGGTTTTTTCATTTGAGATACTCATCTTTTAATTTTCTAATTTAATCACCCAAAGTTCTAAGTTTTGCCAATTTTGGTAAATTTGCATGTAAACCGGTCACCCCAAATTTTATTATACGATTTTATTTGTTTATTTTAATATTCATATATAAAGTCTTTGACTTGTTGACCTTTAAGTGTAATTTAGTCATTGTGTCCCCCTTCATCTTCAACCTTCTTTCTACAAACCTGTAATTTATATATTGGATTATTGTATGTTTGGTATATGATAATTTTTACTATACTTTGTATAATTTGGATCACAATTCTTTGATTCAAAATAATTATTTTTAATAATACTAGACCTTAGATTGTGACATTTCGTAATTTTGAGATACTTATCGTTATCGTTTACTTTTATTTATATTCGCTTTAGTTTTGACCCTTTGATTTTACTTGTAATGATTCACATTTATTTCTATTGTATCGGGTTTTATGTTATCAATTGTTTCGTCTTTCGTGACAGAAGCGTTTTAGTTACCTAAGTGCCGATTAGTTAGTATTCTCGTTTAATAGGTTAGTGTGTTTATGCCTTGAATATAAATTAAGATTAACGTTAATCATATACAAAGTTGGTTCGTTAACGGAAAGATAACAATCTTCCGTCTAACTTATGATTTCCGTCCTCGAAAATCGTCCTTTGAAGTTCGTCAATTTTTGTAAAAGCCACAGGCACTGCGTCGCACCAGCCTTCAGCTGCAACGTAGTGACCTTTCTGCTAAGTCTCATCGCAACGATCTTTCTGCTACGACGCACAAGCTTGGGTGCACACTTTCTACGCCGCAGTAGCTACTTACTACGACGTAGCGTGTGGTTCGAGTCAAAAAGTTAAAACGCCTTTTTTCTTACATTTTGAGATACACAATGCCACTTTCACGTGACATTGGCCCGGATTCTCCCCAAAATGGATAGTTTGACCATAAGACTAGATCTAAATCCATCTTCCAACTTTTTCTCTTTTCATTTTTTATTTCTACATCTCTTTCCTCTTTCATTTCACACTTTCACCAACAAAAATCATCCCATTTCTCTCCAATTTTCAGAGATTATGAACCATAAACAACACATATTCAAGTGAGGTTTCAAGTTAGAAATAGCTTTCTATCACCTTCTACCATCATCTCTTGGTTTCCTCCAACTTTGATAAGTAATCTCTCCATGAAAAACTCCATTTTCCATACTCTTTTCTTCCTCTTACGATAAGAGATTTCTAACACTTTTGTTTATGTGGATTACAAGGTTCTTTCACCACTTTCACTCCCTCATATTCAAGATTCCACACACCACCTTGAAGATGTGTTCATCTTGAGTTTTGGTAAGGAATCCTAAATCAATTCTCTACTTTTCTTTCTAATTTACAAGCTCTAGACTAATGATGTCTTATTTTGTGTGTTGGAGCCGGTTTTCTCACCACCACCACCAAAGGAGCTCATTTTCCGGATTCATTCTCGTATTCTTCGTCTTAGTACTTGTTGAGTTTTGCGAAGGCCTTCTGTACTTCCTAAGCTTCTCTACTCATCTTTTATGTTTTTCTTCATTTTCGGTAATTTATTGAAATAACCTTTAAAATGGTAAAAATTGGAAGAAAACCTAAATGTTTAACCTGATATGTCAAATATTTCTTATTATAAGATTTTTGGTAATAATAACATAAAACGGTGAAAATATGAGAATATGTGTAAAATAGTAAAATTATAACATATTAAACGTGTTGGACAAATTTCAGACTTTTAGACATAAACTTATGTAATATAACATTTTTGGACAATTTACTATTAGTATTAAAACTTGTCATAAAACATAAATTACGTAAAGCGTTTAAAATTAGAACCTGTTTTTGGTTCCAGTGCGCCGCAATAAAGGCTTACTGCGCCGCAGTGGGTGCAGAACAAGCATAGTGCGCCGCAGTGGTGATGCACTGCGCCCCATCTATGACTTCAATACATTTTCCACTGTTGGCAATACCTGGACTGCTTCGCAGTAGTCCATTGGTGCGCCGCACTGAACTTCAGAACACAAATATTACATATTTTGGATAATTAAAAACATGTATAAGTGTATATTATACGTAAAAACAATAACTATTAACAAATAGACGTCTTTGGACTCAAAAGACGTAATCGCAATCATAAACATAATATTTATTACTATGATATTTATTAAACATATATATTTTTAATAAATACTTTTGTATCAAAAATGCGATTGTAATCTAAAACGATAATAAATATAATATTTTTGTTAAACTCTTTTAAAACCGTTTTAAACTAGTTTTCACTCAAAATATTTAAACTCTTTAAACGTCGAATGTTGACTTTGACTTCCTATTTGAAATCGTTGACTTTGACCAAGTCAACTATCTTTTGATGTTGACCTTGGTTGACTTTGACTAAACTTTGGCACCAGCATTCAATCTTCAATCGATATTTCTGTTAGTCATTTTCGGATCGAAATATCATTCCATTCTATAGTCATTATTAACTCCAAATTATTGATAATCTCTAATAGTCATTATTGACTCGAGATATCACTATCTTTTACTCGTCATTTTCTACCGATAACTCGAAAGAAACCTACAAATTTACCTGATTTGACGGCAATTAGATTTCGAGTGACTAAATTAGAAAATTAAAACAGGAGTATCTTAAATGGAATAATAAAGGCTTATTAAGTGACTTTTGTAATTTTTGCCCACCAATTAATAATCCTAATCGGTTTACAAGTGACACCTTATTCATTATATTTGTAACACCCCGCTAAAAGCGGAACGCAGAGTGTTCCAGTTAAAGATATCAAGAGTCAAGGATTACAACATTTACAACCAATAAACAAAACATCGGAATATGTTAATCATGCCAAAGGTTTATCAAATACAAAACAAAGTCAAAAGTGACCAAACGTCAGATACAAATACAGATCAATGTCATAAGGTGGACCATAAATGAATTACATCAACATAATAAATTCCAGATGCAATAGATAGATGATCCCAAAATAAGCAAGGCATGATCAAAATAAATCCTCAAACTCCTGAAAAAGCGTTAAAAACGACATCAACACAATGTTGGTGAATTATTCGCAATATGTAAATAAAAGTTGACCCAAAAAGATTTGATTAATATAGTAAGTTTCAAATAGTATATCTTGAAATCATAACCTAAGTGTGAGTATAGATACCTAGATTAAGCATACACTGAACCTGACCACATTGTATCCCCTGTCCTAAGGTGATGGTAAACCAAAGGTAATAATCATACGGTCATAACATCCACTCATAGGGATATCCTATTGAGCAATGAGGGTAGGCCGATCCCATATAGATCTATATATATGTACCGTGGGCAATAAGCTAACAAGTGCATAAGGGGGGCTTAACCAAGCCTATGAACCATCTAATCTGAGGTGATACTGATACACTAGGCATACAAGATATACATTCATTTAAACAGTTCAAAATACGCTTTCCAGCCCAAAAATAGTAAGAGAAAAGGGGCTACGAATAACTCACAAAATAAGCTCGGCAAGAGATCGGGTAATAATCAATATGAAGCTAATAATCCGCCGCCTAAGTTCCCTAAATCAATATAACAAAGTCTAAGTATCTCAATAACATAGTTCGGTTTAGCCTTGTCGGTTAAGTTTAGAGTTTAAGATTTAATAAGATATTCCAACGATTTCCAAGTCGAGTCCTGATGACGGTTCAAGGTGACGATGTTCCGCGCCGATAGAGACGATAGGAAAATATCGATAAGTTTCACGTCATAATGACTATTAGGAAGGAATAACATTCCGAGCCGAACTTGACTAACAGGAACATCTATTGAAAGGAATACCGTTACCAAAGTTTATTGAAGTCAACCAAAGTCAACGTCGAAGATGTTGACTTGGTCAAAGTCAAAGATGTTGACTTGGTCAAAGTCAAAGTCAACCATTTGAAAGGAAAGTCAAAATTAAAGATATTGATTTAGATTAGTCAAAAGTCAACAATTTTGAATAAAAGTCAAAGTCAACGATTTATAGAATGGAAGTTAACTTGACACTTTAAGAGTAAAAATACTTTGATTTTCAGAATAATAGAGTGAAATGATTTATGACGGTTTTTAACAATTTTCCGTAAAGTATGTAAACGTTTGATTACATATTCTCAATTAAAGTTTAAGATAGCGATATGTCTTTGAGTCCAAAGACGTTAGTTTTGGCTTAGTTGATACTTTTATACATAATAAGTTACTGATATAAGTTTGAGGTCAAAACACGTTAAGAGTCTAAGTCGAAAACGAACAAAAACGACAATTTTTGAAGGACAGACCCCCGGTGCTGCGCACCAGGGTGTAGGTGCTGCGCACCGGGGTGTTTCCCGAAAACCGAAATTTACGTTTTTGTTGCTAACTGTTTCGTTTGACGTTTTTAGGCGAAAGTGTAAACTGATAAATTGTTAGTTTAGGTTCATTTAACATTTACCAAGTGTCATATATGTCTAAATGTGTGGTTTTACATATATTTATCATAAGATATGTTAATTTCGGCAATTATCTTATCTTTACTTATTTTACATGTTTTAAGTCCAAACTTTCTGAGATTGATAGGTGTTGGTCTAATAGGTTAACCTAACCATTTTCAAGGCTTAAAACCGAATTGAAAGTAAGGAAATGAAAAGTTAAGAGGTTAATAATATTCTACCGATTTCACCCGCAAGACGTGTCGTAGTTGAAATCTTGCAAGAACTTCGGTAAGGAGGAGACTTCAAGGGTGGTGGTGAGGAGGTATAAGAATCCAAAATACCAATAAAACCACCGATTAGTAAGAGTCTCAAAAAGAAGAAGTTTAAATGAATTTTCGAAGGAAACTTTCTTACCAAGTGTTTCAAGATATTACTTTCACCGAAAGTCACTAGGCTCCAAGGCGATGGGAGGATTCCGGGAAAGTAAGAGAGCTTCCATTTCACACATGAATAGAAAGATGTTAGAGGGGTTCCAAAGAAGAAAGAGATATAGAAATTTTCGGAGAGTTTACATACCCCAAAACCGAACAAAAGTTTCTTCAAGGAAAATCACCGGAACTCTTCATCTTCATGGGTGTCATTGGGATCAAAACTTGTAAGATGAAAGAATTTAGATTGGTGTTAGGAAACTTCTCTCAAAATAGGTGAAAAGAGAAGAAAAGTGAAAGAAAACAACAAGGAGTAACTTACCGAAATGTGTAGAATGGAAGGTTGGTTGTGAGTGATTATTTCTCCAATCCTTCTTACTTGGATTCTCACTTGTTAATGGTGTTTTGCACTTCTATTTCTCTGGACTTTTGAGAGAGAAATATGTGTGGGTAACAAAAGTGAGAATAGAAAGAAAAGTGACAAAGTGTTTGAATGTAAGTTTGTAATTTTGGAAAGAGAAAGGGTCAAAACATGCTTAGAGATCCACAAATGGATCTAGCATAACCAAATGGAGGTGTTTGCAGAAGAAATCACGTGAAAGGAGTTGTAGCATCTCAAGAAATTGACCAAAACTCGAAAAAATGGATTTTAGCCGAAATTGGCCATGGTGCTGCGCACCCCTGCCCTTGGTGCTGCGCACCGGGCCTTTTCCTGGTCAGTTTCGTTAACTTTTCGTTAAAGGACCAGATTTGTAACAGATTCCGTTAGTTCTCCGTTAAAGGACTAACTTTGTAACAGATTTAGTTAGAGGACTAACTTTGTAATGAGATTTCGAAATAATGATTTTCTTAACCGACGATTATAGCGTAAACGCAATACTTTAATAACGTGAGAATACTAGATATTAGGCACTTAGGTGATTCTAAAGCTTCCGTCTCGAGAGACAAAGTATAAATAAAATATAAACCCGACTCAAATGCATAAAACGTGAGTAAAATATAAAGCGAAATGCAAGGGTCCAAATCATTGCGAATAAAAGAATAAATGTTGGTAAAGAATAATAACTCGAAAAGACGGATTGTCACAGCATCCCCCAGTAAAAAGGAATTTCGTCCTCGAAATTCTACTGAACACCGCCGCTAGCAAAAAGATGTGGGTACTTCTTTTGCATCTCGTCCTCCCGCTCCCAAGTAAACTCAGCTCCAATCTTCGAGCTCCATCGGACCTTCACTATCGGAATCCGACTCCGTCGTAACTTTTTGACATCTCGGTCAACAATCTCCACCGGCTCCTCTATCACATGAAGCGAGTCATCCTACTGTAGTTTCTCCAGTGGTACAATCAGAGTCTCATCAGCAAGGCACTTCTTGAGATGCGATACATGAAATACGTTGTGCACACCGCACAACTCAGGTGGCAACTCAAGTCGATAAGCCACTGGACCAACACGGGACAAAATCTTGAAGGGACCCGTAAAACGTGGACTAAGCTTGCTGCGTTTCTCAAATCGAAACACACCCTTCCACGGAGAAACTTTCAACAATACCATATCTCCAACCTGAAACTCCAAAGGTCTCCTACGCAAATCCGCGTACTTCTTCTGACGATCTCTGGCGGCTATCAAACGATCCTTGATCCTGAAGATCTTATATGTCGGCTCCTGAATCATCTCGGGACCTGAAATCTGACTGTCTCCTACCTCGGCCCAACATATTGGAGATCTACACTTCCTACCGTAAAGAGCCTCAAATGGAGCGTAGTTGATGCTGGAGTGGTAACTATTATTATACGAGAACTCGACTAATGGTAAGTGTCGATCCCAACTCCCACCAAAATCTAACGCACACGCTCGAAGCATATCCTTCAATGTCTGAATAGTACGCTCACTCTGATTATCAATCCGAAGATGGTAAGCCGCACTCATGTCTAATCTGATACCCAAAGCTCGTTGTAAAGACTGCTAAAACCTCGAAGTGAATCATGCATCACGTCCGAAATCTACGTATACTGGAATACCATGTCTATCCACGATCTCGTCGATGTACAATCTAGATAATTTCTCTACTCGGTATTCTTCACGAATAGGGAGAAAGTGCGCTGACTTAGTCAGCCGATCGACGGTAACCCAGATGGTATCATAACTTCCTGCTCTACACCCCACACAAACTCCTCACTCTTCTGGGTCAATTTAGTCATAGGCGAGGCTATCTTCGAGAAATTCTCGATGAACTGACGATAGCATCCTGCTAAACCCAAGAATGACCGGATCTCAGTGGGTGTCTTCGGAGCGACCCAATCTCTAACGGCTTCAATCTTGGCAGGATCAACGTGAATGCCCTCACTGCTGACCACGTGGCCAAGAAAACTGAACCGCAGATTATCAAAACTCGCATTTCGAGAATCTTGCGTAAAGCTGCTCCTGACTAAGCAACTCCACACTATTCTCAAGTGCTCCTCGTGTTCTTCCTGGCTACGAGAATATATTAGAATGTCGTCAATGAAAACGATCACGATCTAGTCGGAGTAAGGACGACATATACGGTTCATCATGTCTATGAAAGCTGCAGGCGCATTCGTGAGACCGAAAGGCATAACTAAAAACTCGAAATGGCCATAACTCGTTCTGAAGGCGGTCTTCGGAATGTCCTCCTCCTGCACTCTCACCTGATGATATCCGGATCGTAAATTAATCTTCGAAAAGAAGCAAGACCCTGAAGCTGATCGAACAAATCATCCATACGCGGCAAAAGATACTGGTCTTTCACTGTCAGCTTACTTAGCTCTCTGTAGTCTATACACAATCTCATAGAACCATCCTTCTTCTTCACGAAGAGTACTGGCGCTCCCCACGGAGAGAAACTCGGTCTAACAAAGCCTTTATCCACCAACTCCTGAATCTGCTTCGGAAGCTCTAACATCTCCGAAGGTGCCAACCGATAAGGAGTCTTCGCCATCGGCGCTGCTCCAGGAACCAAATCTATATGGAACTCTACCTGTCTACTAGGGGTAAACCAGGTAGTCCTCTGGAATACATCGGGAAAAATTACCAACCACTGGATTCTCCTCCATTTGCTACGTGGAGTCTTTCTTCACAAGGTTTGCAAGGAAGAGTGTGCGATCCTGTTTGATGTACTCCCGAACCTTTATACACGGAATGATCTTAAGACGCTTCCCGTCTTATTCTCCTGAACTAACAACGGTCCACCAACTGATAACGGTTATACAAATCATCTCCTCGAAACATACGATCTCTACACGGTGTGTCGTTAGCCAATTCATACTGATAATAACGTCGAAGCTACTCAGCGTATTCGGAATCAAGTCGATAGGAAAAAGTGATCGTCGAATCTAACACTACATGTAGAAAGTACTGCGGTAGTAGGCAAAACTCACCATCGGCTTACTCTATTTCGAAGAAAGACACTATTAGTCTAGAAGTACGAGCAATCACAGTCCTATACTCATCAGATATAAAATTCTTCGAATGACGGACTAACATCTGGAGATGAACCTCTCGGTATCGCACTAGTAGGACAACTTCGTCTCGTCGACTTCTTTGTAGATAGGAGTCTTCTTCGGTTCTAACGCGAAAGAGACGTAAAAAGAAGACGAAAATAAAGAAAAGAAAAAGGAAAAGGAAATGCGCAACACTAAGAGAATCTGGGACAAACATTAAAATAAAAAATGTAGAATAAATGCATACTGAGGTTAGGTAAGGGAAAGTACCCGTAACGACGCGAGGATCCTGTTGAGTCTCCTGAGCTTCAATAACAAGTGCTTTACCACGGGAATCCAAATCGGACGAAGTATCGACACCAACTGCAACCAACTCGGGACACCTGTTCCTAAGATGCTCGGCAGAACCACACTCGTAACATTTGCCTCTCTGGGCACGGCAAAATCTATCAGTGTGTCCTAGCTTCTTACACTTCCCACATTCCCAACACTTCACCTCCTGAGCATGATGATTACCACACCGTCCACACTGCTGATACGTACCCCGGATCTCTGGAGTCACCACCCGACGAATATTCTGTCTCCTAGCTTTCTTCCACGACTTACCATGAAGAGAGCTACCACTTCGTTTCTTTCCGGGATTCTGTTTAACTACAACTGGCGGTAACCCAACATCGCTACTCTGTACTGTGCTATCCCTGATCTGGGCGACAATAGTGGGTATCATAGCTGTCAACTGCTCGGCGATGAGCTGACCGATGTCTGTCGTCATATCCGTTTCTTCATCACTGACTTCCACACTCGGAGTCGTGTTACAAATTCTCGCGCTCGGGCGACCATGTCTCGCTGACCATCTCGTCGCTGTCGTCTTCACAGGCGGCATCGTTCTGAAACTAAAAAGAAAGAACTCGATAAGCAAGATGTGTGCAATACGAAGAAAATAATAAGGCCAAGTGCCGAAAATAACAAAAGCGAAAATAGCACATAGGGCAAAATGGTGCACACATAGCAAATAAGAGAAAATCGATTGAAAAGCCTACGGTCATAGTCCAAGTGGTTTTCTTCATAAAGCCACTCGGTTCGCTATAACCATTGGCTCTGATACCAATTTCTGTAACACCCCGCTAAAAGCGGAACGCAGAGTGTTCCAGTTAAAGATATCAAGAGTCAAGGATTACAACATTTACAACCAATAAACAAAACATCGGAATATGTTAATCATGCCAAAGGTTTATCAAATACAAAACAAAGTCAAAAGTGACCAAACGTCAGATACAAATACAGATCAATGTCATAAGGTGGACCATAAATGAATTACATCAACATAATAAATTCCAGATACAATAAATAGATGATCCCAAAATAAGCAAGGCATGATCAAAATAAATCCTCAAACTCCTGAAAAAGCGTTAAAAACGACATCAACACAATGTTGGTGAATTATTCGCAATATGTAAATAAAAGTTGACCCAAAAAGATTTGATTAATATAGTAAGTTTCAAATAGTATATCTTGAAATCATAACCTAAGTGTGAGTATAGATACCTAGATTAAGCATACACTGAACCTGACCACATTGTATCCCCTGTCCTAAGGTGATGGTAAACCAAAGGTAATAATCATACGGTCATAACATCCACTCATAGGGATATCCTATTGAGCAATGAGGGTAGGCCGATCCCATATAGATCTATATATATGTACCGTGGGCAATAAGCTAACAAGTGCATAAGGGGGGCTTAACCAAGCCTATGAACCATCTAATCTGAGGTGATACTGATACACTAGGCATACAAGATATACATTCATTTAAACAGTTCAAAATACGCTTTCCAGCCCAAAAATAGTAAGAGAAAAGGGGCTACGAATAACTCACAAAATAAGCTCGGCAAGAGATCGGGTAATAATCAATATGAAGCTAATAATCCGCCGCCTAAGTGCCCTAAATCAATATAACAAAGTCTAAGTATCTCAATAACATAGTTCGGTTTAGCCTTGTCGGTTAAGTTTAGAGTTTAAGATTTAATAAGATATTCCAACGATTTCCAAGTCGAGTCCTGATGACGGTTCAAGGTGACGATGTTCCGCGCCGATAGAGACGATAGGAAAATATCGATAAGTTTCACGTCATAATGACTATTAGGAAGGAATAACATTCCGAGCCGAACTTGACTAACAGGAACATCTATTGAAAGGAATACCGTTACCAAAGTTTATTGAAGTCAACCAAAGTCAACGTCGAAGATGTTGACTTGGTCAAAGTCAAAGATGTTGACTTGGTCAAAGTCAAAGTCAACCATTTGAAAGGAAAGTCAAAATTAAAGATATTGATTTAGATTAGTCAAAAGTCAACAATTTTGAATAAAAGTCAAAGTCAACGATTTATAGAATGGAAGTTAACTTGACACTTTAAGAGTAAAAATACTTTGATTTTCAGAATAATAGAGTGAAATGATTTATGACGGTTTTTAACAATTTTCCGTAAAGTATGTAAACGTTTGATTACATATTCTCAATTAAAGTTTAAGATAGCGATATGTCTTTGAGTCCAAAGACGTTAGTTTTGGCTTAGTTGATACTTTTATACATAATAAGTTACTGATATAAGTTTGAGGTCAAAACACGTTAAGAGTCTAAGTCGAAAACGAACAAAAACGACAATTTTTGAAGGACAGACCCCCGGTGCTGCGCACCAGGGTGTAGGTGCTGCGCACCGGGGTGTTTCCCGAAAACCGAAATTTACGTTTTTGTTGCTAACTGTTTCGTTTGACGTTTTTAGGCGAAAGTGTAAACTGATAAATTGTTAGTTTAGGTTCATTTAACATTTACCAAGTGTCATATATGTCTAAATGTGTGGTTTTACATATATTTATCATAAGATATGTTAATTTCGGCAATTATCTTATCTTTACTTATTTTACATGTTTTAAGTCCAAACTTTCTGAGATTGATAGGTGTTGGTCTAATAGGTTAACCTAACCATTTTCAAGGCTTAAAACCGAATTGAAAGTAAGGAAATGAAAAGTTAAGAGGTTAATAATATTCTACGGATTTCACCCGCAAGACGTGTCGTAGTTGAAATCTTGCAAGAACTTCGGTAAGGAGGAGACTTCAAGGGTGGTGGTGAGGAGGTATAAGAATCCAAAATACCAATAAAACCACCGATTAGTAAGAGTCTCAAAAAGAAGAAGTTTAAATGAATTTTCGAAGGAAACTTTCTTACCAAGTGTTTCAAGATATTACTTTCACCGAAAGTCACTAGGCTCCAAGGCGATGGGAGGATTCCGGGAAAGTAAGAGAGCTTCCATTTCACACATGAATAGAAAGATGTTAGAGGGGTTCCAAAGAAGAAAGAGATATAGAAATTTTCGGAGAGTTTACATACCCCAAAACCGAACAAAAGTTTCTTCAAGGAAAATCACCGGAACTCTTCATCTTCATGGGTGTCATTGGGATCAAAACTTGTAAGATGAAAGAATTTAGATTGGTGTTAGGAAACTTCTCTCAAAATAGGTGAAAAGAGAAGAAAAGTGAAAGAAAACAACAAGGAGTAACTTACCGAAATGTGTAGAATGGAAGGTTGGTTGTGAGTGATTATTTCTCCAATCCTTCTTACTTGGATTCTCACTTGTTAATGGTGTTTTGCACTTCTATTTCTCTGGACTTTTGAGAGAGAAATATGTGTGGGTAACAAAAGTGAGAATAGAAAGAAAAGTGACAAAGTGTTTGAATGTAAGTTTGTAATTTTGGAAAGAGAAAGGGTCAAAACATGCTTAGAGATCCACAAATGGATCTAGCATAACCAAATGGAGGTGTTTGCAGAAGAAATCACGTGAAAGGAGTTGTAGCATCTCAAGAAATTGACCAAAACTCGAAAAAATGGATTTTAGCCGAAATTGGCCATGGTGCTGCGCACCCCTGCCCTTGGTGCTGCGCACCGGGCCTTTTCCTGGTCAGTTTCGTTAACTTTTCGTTAAAGGACCAGATTTGTAACAGATTCCGTTAGTTCTCCGTTAAAGGACTAACTTTGTAACAGATTTAGTTAGAGGACTAACTTTGTAATGAGATTTCGAAATAATGATTTTCTTAACCGACGATTATAGCGTAAACGCAATACTTTAATAACGTGAGAATACTAGATATTAGGCACTTAGGTGATTCTAAAGCTTCCGTCTCGAGAGACAAAGTATAAATAAAATATAAACCCGACTCAAATGCATAAAACGTGAGTAAAATATAAAGCGAAATGCAAGGGTCCAAATCATTGCGAATAAAAGAATAAATGTTGGTAAAGAATAATAACTCGAAAAGACGGATTGTCACAATATTAGATAATCCTAAGACTAATTACACAAACCCATATGTAGAAAGCCAAAACTCGTATTCACTCGGTAACCCACGGGTTTTTAAATCGGTCAAAAAAATGAATTTAGAAAGTTTTTACTATCAAGACTTCAAAAGATAAATATTACAAACATACCACTAACTTTCCACATTTACCATTAACAAAACTTGAATTCCGAATCTTTAGTTTGATGAACAACTCATTTATCACCAAACTAAAAACTTTTTGGTAACTTAAATTAAAGAGTTAATTACATAAATGATCATTGTGTTTGTATCAATTTAACGGGTTCAATCTCTGGGTCGTAAATCGTCCGGGTCCAGTCCCTCTGACATGTGTTTGGTTACACAATTAGTCCCTCGTCAACCTAAAATGACTGAAATACCCTTTTCTATATTTTATTTATTATTTTTAAATTTAATTTACCTTTTCTTTTGTTTTTTATTATCTTAAAAAGAAAAAAGAAAAAAGAAAAAAGAAAAGAAAAGATTAAAACTACCAACCCCCAACCAACACCCCTAAATCATCCAATACTTCTTCTCTCATCACTGTCATTCCCTTTCTCTCCTAGCAACAACCATACGCTCCACCATCAGCCACCATACGCCATACGCCACCACGGGCCATCCGCCACCACCCGCCATCCGCCACCATAGACGAGGTTCCCATCCCTACATCACCAACGCCGCCGCAACCATCGTCAATCTCTTACTTTCGCGTTTATGTTTATTGTTGTCGTATGCGTTTGTGACTTTGGAAACTAACAAGTATATCTTTGAGGTATTTACCCATTTGGATTTCAATTCGGAAGGAAAAAAGGTTAAATCTTGGGTTCAATTTCTGATTTACAGGTTTAATTTAGGGTTTGGGTTTGGAAAAAGATTCGATTTTGCAAAGGGTTTCGATTGGAATTTGGTTTTTTTTTCTGATTCCAAAGAAGGTGCAATTTTGGAACGAATTGTGTTACCAAACAGTGATAACAAATGTGAAAGAAGAAAAGGGGGAGTCATTTTAGAAAATGGAAAATACTAAGAAATGAAAAACAAAAAGGAAAACCATATTAAATTAAAAGAAAATAGAATAAAATAATGAAAAAGGGTATTTCAGTCATTTTAGGTTGACGATGGACTAATTGTGTAACCAAACACGTGTCAGAGGGACTGGACCCAAACGATTTATGACCCAGTGACTGAACTCGTTAAATTGATACAAACACAGGGACCATTTATGTAATTAGCTCTAAATTAAATAAAATAAATTGTACATAAAATGTTAGAATAATGTTTTCCTTCAAATTAAGCAAAAACATTTATGTGGAAAATTGAAGATAACCTTTCAAATCTATAAAAACACTATCGGAAAGAATATGATTTGCAATATTTTAGTAAATGAAAAACTTATATAAAATAGAGTTGATTATATAAATGGTCCTTGTGCTTGTCTCGAAATAGCGGGCTCAGTCCTTGCGTCGCAAATCCTCCGGGTCCAGTCTCTCCTACATATGTTTGGTTACACCGTTAGTCCCTCTACTTAACTTCCGTTTACTTTGACCATTAAATCAGATCATGTGCTTCTCATATGAGGCATATTATGATTTTCTAATACTAAAAGGATCATTTGGGTAAAAAAAAATTCCCTCACATCTATCTCTCTCACTCCTCACTAAAAAATATTATGAATATAAATATTTGGATTTGTAAAGAAAAATATAATTGGATACGGGTAATGCGGGTTGGTTGATTTTTATACATATATATATGCGATTTTTCAAAAACATGTTACGGGATTAATTGGATACGGGTAATGCCTGTTTGTTGATTTTTATACATATATGTATTTGCGATTTTTCAAAAACATGTTACGGGATTAGTTGTTCATGTTTATGTGTGATCCACATGCCAACGGGATTACCTTTTCACATATACCCACACTTGTAGGTAAAATATTTAGATATTACCCGTCCATCGCAAACATTTAAGGGTGTGTTTTCTCACTCATGTCATCTCAAGGTTTTTTCTTTTTTAATGATTTGAAATGAATTGATAAATGTTCAACCATTGAAATTGAAATTGTACTTTTAACTTTACATTTGATAATAGATCGTATTATCATATTACTACCTCGAAAAATCCTTAGGACCGACTTTTAGTACTTTATGTTGACATGTTACATATGATAAAGTTTAATTTCAAAAAACATGTTGCTAAAACCATCTCCAAGTAAAAAATGAAATATTTTTTGAACATTTTTCTTCCTAAATTTTTTTTTCTCCAATCATTTACTCTAAAAACATAATTCTATAAAAAATTTATACTAAATTAATTCATTTTATATAAAATAAATGTTCATCTGAGTTTTGATTTAACTTTTATAATCATATTTAACTACGCATTTATAAAAATATTTTTTCAAAAATTTTCACTTTGACTAAAAATTTTGACAAAAAAATTTTAATCTTTTTTTTTCTTTCATCTTTATATAAAGTATATATATATCCATAATCAATTTATGTATAATGAAAAAGATAAATTAAATAAATTAGATAGTTAAAGTGGTAAGTCAAGTTTTTAGAGGATAAATAATGTTATTATATATAAGAGAGAATGTCACAAATCGTCCTTGTGGTTAGGCTGTTTTTCACATATCGTTCTTTTGAAGAAAAGTTAGCACAGATCATCCTTTTGTTTTTTAAATTTATCGTCTGTGATCCTTCCGTCCAAATCCGTTTAATTTAATCCGTTAAGTGGCCCCCACATGAGGGTAAATAAGTCATTTTAGGTGTTGTCTCCCCCACGTGACCAGTTTCAATTAAATTCAAATTATCCCTCTTTTTCTAACCCTAATTTTTCAATCGACCATTTACACAAGAAATCAAACATGGCCGTTGTTTATGTTGGGTCGTTGAAGGCTGAGATTGATCCTCGTGAACAAGATGATGTTTCGCAAATATTGCTAGAGCGGTTTAAATGTGTGCCTGCTTTTCTACCTCCGGCGGTTCTAGATAAATATTATAATGGGTTTTGTAAGCAGCATTTGTGGCCGTTGTTTCATTATAGGCTGCCGTTTTCAGCTAGCCATGGTGGTCGGTTTGATCGGTCTTTGTGGGAAGCTTATGTTGCTGCAAATAAACCCTGATGATGATTATGTTTGGATTCATGATTATCATTTAATGGTTCTCCCAACGTTCTTGAGGAGACATTTTAATAGGCTGAGGATGGGTTTTTTTCTCCATAGCCCCTTCCCGTCCTCAGAAATATACAGGACCTTGCCTGTCAGAGAGGAAATCTTGAAAGCGCTTCTAAATGCCGATCTCCTTGGGTTTCACACATTTGACTATGCTCGTCATTTTCTTTCTTGCTGTAGTAGAATGCTTGGTTTGGAGTACCAATCAAAAAGAGGTTACATTGGGTTGGAATATTATGGAAAGACGATTGGGATAAAGATTATGCCAAGTGGGATCCACATGGGACAGATGGAATCCGTGTTGAGGCAATCAGAAAAACTATCCAAGGTTCGAGAGCTTAAACAAGAATTTGAAGGGAAAACAGTGCTACTCGGTGTTGATGATTTGGATACGTTTAAAGGTGTAAATTTGAAGGTTTTAGCAATGGAACAGATGCTTAAATCGCATCGTAGTTGGCTTGGAAATGCAGTAATATGCTATATATTTTCATTTTCTAATGTCTCACCTTGAACATTGGATTCATTTGCAATTATTTTATATTTAAATCATACTTAAACATGTTTAATAAACTACATACATATTAGTTTGATTGAATATATATATATATATATATATATAGTTTTGGTGATTAAAGACAAAATATGATTGTGGCAGATGGGAAATGTTATTGAAGGAGTGAAGAGGCAAAGATTGGAGGTGGGAGAAGAGAGTGGTCCAGTTGACCTGAGTTTTGGCTGCTATCCACGTGGGGGAGACAACACCTAAAAGGACTTATTTACCCTCATGTGGGGGCCACTTAACGGATTAAATTAAACGGATTTGGACGGAAGGCTCACAGACGATAAATTTAAAAAACAAAAGGATGATCTGTGCTAACTTTTCTTCAAAAGGACGATATGTGAAAAACAGCCTAACCACAAGGACGATTTGTGACATTCTCTCTATATATAAAGAGAAATTTCAGTTTCCTCTAAAAATTTCTTTAAAATAAATTGTTGGAGCACAATTTTTCGTCCTCTATCTCTATATATAAAGATAGAGGAGGTTTATAGAACACGATTGAAAATGACATAAATAATTTGAACTCTTCAAGCTAAGAAATAAAGAATAATGGTTAAAGTAAATGTATATTTTATTTAGTACCTATTTTTTATTTGATTTTGTACTTTATTTATAAAACAAGGATTACAAAAACGAAGTAGTTAGAATAAGATATGCATGAAGGGACATTCATGAATTGACCTGTCAAGTGATGAAATCTTTTGGTTTGGTAGCCTAATGAATCTGAAGTATGGGTAGCCCGTTCCTATTATTTTATTAAAACTCAGTTTTCAGACTTTATTTACCAATGTAAAAGATTTGAATCTACTGAACTGTTAATAAACATATATAGCTTCAGCTACCTAATTCTCAAACAACTCCCCAAATCCCCAATACTAAATCTCCCAATTCCATTATGGATAATCCTAATGAAATGATTTATAATATGTCAGTATATGAGTGACAATTAACATAAAAGGTTTGAATTGGAATTTTGAAAAAAAACACAAGTCTTAGTAGAAGTAAAAGTGAATCAACCAACAAACGATCGACGAAACTACAAAGAGATTAGTCGATTAGGAATTTATTAGCTTTGTAAGGATGATGTGAAACTAGAACAATGTTAGCTTATCTATACAATTATACAAAACGTAATGACTTTATTATTTTAAGTATATGGAGCAATATTTTTCAACTCTTTATCAAAATGTTAGGATTTATCACATATCATGATTCCATTTTATCTACTTAAACATCACTGCAAACGTTCAGGTCCCACATGTATGACAGAAAAGGTCAGGGGTTCGAATATGGGCTTCAGCACATTTGGATGTGTTTTACCCGTCACTGATGCTCCATGCGGGTGGGGAGGACGCGTACATTAGAATATATACGGAGGTCCGAAGTACCTTCCAATCTACCTTTTTACTTAAACACATAACTATTAGATCACTTATATATTATTAAACTAGAGTATAAACCCGTGAAATACACGAATGATATAAATAAAAATTAAATATAAGACTTAATATCATTTTTAGGAAAAATTAATAATCATTATAAGAAAAAAGTTGGACATCAAAAAATCAAAAAGATTTTATAAGTAGATGACTTTAATTAAAATTTATTGAAGTCTATATATATTTTGGTTTGAAAAGTTTAAGTACGTGACATACTTATAATTGGCCTAAATGAAAATTTTTAAAAAGTATTTATTTGTATGAATTTGATAGTTAACGGAATTTAAAGAAAATTTAGTAAATTAATTTGAAAATATTAGTAGAATTTGGGTGGAAAAATCAGAAATTAGTGTTTTAATTGATTGCCACCTATCAATTCACAAAAAAAGTTAAAAAATAATTGATCTATTCATTAACTATTTTTAATTTTAGCTATTTATATTTTAACCCCAAAATTTTAGTTAATTATCACCTTTAAATTCATTATCTTTTATGATTTTGATTTTTAACGATTATCCTCACAACAAAACGCGGACAATAAAACCTCGTTTTATATAAATATAAATGAATTTGAGCATTAAAAATATTAACAAATATACAAAAAATTTATATTTATATTTATTTTATTGTACGCATTTTTTTAAAAATATTTAAAAATAATAATTCTTCGCACTTTAGAGAAGTTTTATTTATTATGTTTAAGACTTAAATTATACTATATCACTAAAGATGTAAAAACAAAAAACCCGTACAACATCATACTCTAAATACTTATTTTCTTTAAAGCTTGGGATTGGGAATGTGTACATTGGAAACCTGATGTAACTTGGGTTATGGTGATCAAGGGATTATATTCGATTATTTCATTTTTTATTTTTAAATTACTGTGACTTAGGAAATTTGTTTTTTCCTAAATATGAAAAGGATAGTTACCTTTTAAAGTTCGTACAATAATTCATAAAAGTTCGATTACGAAAATATATTTTTTGTCTGTAAATAATCTTTTTTGTCACTAATTTTGGTTGTTATATATAAGTAGTTTATCTCTCACGTTATAGGCAAATAATAATTAAAATAGTACGAGTTAGAATTAATCACCGAAACAAGTGTCAACATTTATATTTTTTTAAAATAAACATCTGATTCGCGACAGATTTCTTGTTATACTTCTTTTATCACAAGAAGTAAATAAAACATAATCAGACTAATAGAAAGTAGATACATCGCCGTGAAAATGAATATGTCGATTGAAATAAATAGTGTCGCGACCATATGCCTAATTATCATTTATGTACTTTCGTGACGAAAAAAACGTAATAAGAAATCCGTCATGAATCAGATGATAGTTTTTTGAAAATGTAAGTATTGAGTGATTATTTTGGTCATTTGCTCGATCTTCAATTATATATCGACAAATCTTTGGTCTAGCGATATATCATCGTGACCAATCAAAATAGAGAAGTGGGTTCTGAAAAATATATATATAATCGTGTAGTTAGTGTGCGAGTTATTGTCTTTCTAAAAGAACATAATTTTAATTAGATTTCAAGTTTTCAACTATCTTTATAAATTAATATTTATAAATGTAACATATAACTCTATTCAGTTGTATTATTTATGTAAAAAATATTATAAAATAATAATTTCTCTATAATTTCTTTTAAAATTCTGATATGTAATTTTTTTTTCTTTTTTCTCTCAGGGTTATGTATTTTGATACAATTTATTATTTTCAAAATTTCAAATCTTGTTATACATAATTTTGTTATACATATCTTTCACTTCATAATTTTTAATATTTGTTTTATATTTTTAGGGACGAATTTACATTGAATTCTTGCAGATGCCTAAAACATTTTCTTCTTCTTCTTCTTGTTTTTGAAGCTTTACAATCTAAAAAATAATAGAATAAATAACTCATTAAATATATAATATTTGTATTTTTCCCTTTTAAAATATATTATAACTTTATTTGATTATAACTATTATCGTTATTATAAATTACTTTTACATTAATCTTATTTTACATTCATTATTAATTATTATTACTGCTGTTATTAATAGTATTAATCATAATAGTATTCTTATTATATTTCGTTTTGTGCCAAATATGTTACAAAGCTTATTATTAACATATTCGAATGAATAACACCATCTAAATGTACAAAGATTAGAAAGTTTATAATTTTATCAAGTTGATTAATTTAGTTGCTCTTTTTTTTTGAAAAGCAAAGAGATGTTATTAAAAATATAAGTTAAGAGGCAAACTATATTAAACTATTTCTAAAAAAAAACAACTAAACATCAAGAAAACAATAGAAAAAACTACTAGACCACAACGTCAATTAAACATGAATAATACATTTTATCTATAATCATATGAGTCTTGTAGAGTATGTCGTTTAAGTAAACTTATTATTTTCTCTATGATGTGGTTTAAGTATATTATAGATTATTTGTATTTATTACTATTTTTCCTTTTGTCGTCCAAATTTATTATGTAGGTGTGTAACAAGTTTTGATATTTATATATAGTAAGTAGTATATGTATATGTATATATATATGTATAATGATTGGTAAAGAATGAAATAAAATTAATGAAAAGTAAAATTGTGGATAAAAGTGTGGAAAAGGTAGAGTAGAGAAATGGTAATGATGGTATTTAAGGTGTCTCTGTCCAGAAGATTATTTAATATTTTCTAGTCTGCTGACACCTTCAGCTTTATACATTAACATCCAAACCCCTCCCTACCGTATCTTCTTTCCTTTGTTTTCTTATTATTCAAGTATTTTTCCTGGATTTATAATGGGTGTTTGTTTCGGTTTATATAAGCGTTTTATGAGCTTATGTTAATTTTATAAGTTTATAGAACCATTTTTTTCAGCTTATTAGATTATCAAGTTGAGGTTATCACTTTAAATAAACCATAAGCTCAACTTATAATAAGCTCGTAAGCCGAAAAAAATGGGCTTATGAGCTTATGAATATTTACATAAACTCATAAGCCGCTTATATAAGTCAAAACAAACACCCCTAAGTGTATTTACATGCTCCTTAAATTTTCGGAATATTATTGTCTATCTCTCTAGTATAAAATGTTGAAAAATAGTTATTCGTTAACAAATTACACCTAACATAACACATTCAAATGATAAATCTATAATTTATTACAGGAACAATATAATGTAATGATTATATTATATATCTTCTAAAGTATAAGGTTGCAAGTTTGGAACTGAAGGAGTATTTGTTTTATATTTACAACTAGCTAAGATGAATATAATTATACAATAATACATGTAAAATCTTAAGAAGACTCGTATCATAAAAACAGTAGACAGTAACATATCACTTTGATCTCACACTCATATGTCAAACCAACATAAGATAAATCAAATCAAAACTAAGACCGAAAAAAACATTTGAACTTTTTACCTTTTAAAAACTCAATGTATTGTTGGTTAAAAAGTAGGCCACTTTTCATGTCACTATGATCTGATTTAAGTCAAAGAGATGAGGGGCATGTTCACTAGCTAGAACATCCACATGAGCATTTCCCAACTATATACCATAAAAAAGAACAACAACTAAGTCGATGAAAACTATTCACACATTCTAATAGTCTAGGATAAGGGCGATAGTTTGAACGACAAAATACCAAATTTCACCGTCACTCATACCAACATACGAATATACTCGATCACTCAAATGTCTTGCTTTGTAGAAACTATTAGTAGAAAAATATAGCATGTAAACGACCGAAACAACATGATATAACACACAAATACGATAAACTATCTAAGACACTTACTTACAAGATAACGAAATCAGACAATATTGCCAAATAAATTTGTATAGTATAGCATATGTTATTTATGTTAGAATGTTAGATGTTACTACTATAGTATAAAGTTAGAAAGTTTGAAATAAAAACAAGAAATACACAAAGAAATGAAAGCTAAAGTATGTAGTACGTTTGTTTTCCTATTCTCTCATTTTCTTCACTGACACAAACGTATACCCTGCACACACACTTCTTCACGCACGCACGCATACTTCACATATCCATGCATATATCTCTCTCTATTTAAGGTGATCATTTACTCACCCAAATCCTCCATCAAATCTGCTTACAATTCACATCAAACACCACTTTCAATGGAGTGTTTCTCGCATCAATTTGACAACAACAACAACAACAACGGTGACACACATTTACCACCTGGCTTTCGTTTCCACCCAACGGATGAGGAACTCATCACTTGTTACCTCCTTCGCAAGGTTATCGAAAGCACCTTCACTTGCCGCGCAATCGCACAAGTCGATCTTAACAAATGCGAACCATGGGAACTCCCTCGTAAGTTATCTCAATCCGTTCCAAAATAAATGTCCAAATTACTATTTTACACATAAGTGACAAATTCATAAACATTTTAGTTATTTACGTATTTTTTATGCAACAGAAAGGGCAAAAATGGGAGAAAAAGAGTGGTATTTTTTCAGTCTACGTGACCGAAAGTATCCGACCGGGTTACGAACTAACCGAGCAACCGAAGCCGGTTACTGGAAAGCCACTGGGAAAGATAGGGAGATTTATAGTACAAAAACTGCGTGTTTAGTTGGAATGAAGAAAACACTTGTGTTTTATCGAGGTAGAGCTCCTAAAGGCGAAAAAAGTAATTGGGTGATGCATGAATTTCGTCTTGAAGGCAAATTTGCTTACCACTTTTTATCCAAAACCTCTAAGGTACAATAACCACCATTTCATTACATTCAATTTTTCCGCAACTAAATGGCTTGTAATCTGACGGTATTTTTATTACATTAATCAGGATGAATGGGTGGTCTCTCGGGTTTTTCAAAAAAACACCTCGGCCATCAACACCGGTGTCGGAACAAAACGTCCACCAATCACCACCACTACCGGAATATCCTCCTACGAAGATCTAAACTCCTCCACCTCACTATCCCTCCCACCACTTCTTGACACGTCACCATACTCCGCCACATCAGCATACACAGCTGATCAAGAGAGTTACTCCTACGACAGCCACGCTGCTTCAAAAGAGCACGTACCCTGTTTCTCCAATGCATCACCCGTCAACTTTGACTCTCAGCACTCCATGTTTGACTTTCCTCCGCCACCACAGCAGCTCTCAGCCGCTACATTTGCCAGCGCCGGGAACATGGGGGTTTCGGCTTTTCCTAGCTTAAGGGCTCTTCAAGAGAACCTTCAGTTGCCTTTTTTTTATTCGTCTTTAGCTCCACCCCAGCCGCCCATTCAAGGGTATGGGAATTGGATGCCGACCGCGGCTGAGAATCAGAAACCAGGACCTACGGAGTTGGATTGTATCTGGAGTTTCTGATCGTCCACCATGACGGTGCAACGGTCGGGCGGGCCGAGTGTGCCAAGTTTAACTTAAATTAGATTATTAGTTATTGTAAGCTATGTAGCGTACGTTGTAATGTTGTAATGGGATGCAAGACTTGCTATTTATCACTTAATCGGGTCTCTTTTAACTTTAGAGTATTTGATTTGGTTATAGTAAATCTTCGTAAACTGCATATATGAATATTATAGCTAGTGTAGTATTTAAGGAATGAGCAATGAATTAGTTTATGAACCTTTTCATATGATCCATAGATATTTTCTAAAGGCAATATATTATCAAAAACTATAAAGTAGGGGTGAGCAAAAACCGAACCGTAAACCCAAAACCCGAAAAAACCGATAAAAACCGAATCGTAAAACCGGTCTGAATACAAAAACCGATGGTTTGGTTTTCGATTTTTGAGAAACCGAAAAAGACGGTTCGGTTTGGGTCGGAGGGTAAAACCAAACCGAAAAAACCCGAACCGAACCATTATATGTATGTCAATTTTAATATGTTCACTTTTAGTAGATATTTTAAGTTTTATTTTTTTTATTTTTTTCCTTTGTCTAAAATTCTAAATCATCCTAATTTATTACTCCCTAACACACACAAACTCTCGATGCTAATAGTGAAGACTCAAAGTTTTCTTTTCTAAATTGTCAATCTCATACTTATCAATATGTAATCTTTAGGTGTCATATAGGTCATATTACCCAGCAACATATAGGTTTATTTTTTAATTTTGATTATTTTTTTCTTGCCATGTAGGCTATAGTTTACTAAGCCACATATAGTATTTTGTTTTTTCTTTTTAATTTTGTGTTTAAAGTTTCTGATACATATCATTATGTTCTAATAATATGCACAACTTCATGTTATAAGTTGTGAACTGTTCCGCCAATTATTGCGTAACATAGGCTTCCATTTGAGATTTATTTCACAAGTTTTTCTTGACAGATCTATGAATTTGCCCATTTCCAAAAACCGAAATAAAAAACCAAACCGAACCGAAAAAAACCCGAAACCGAGAGGAACCGAACCAGTGTAGAAACCGAACCAAACGGTTTGAAACTTTCAGGAACCGAAATTTCGGTTTGGGTTCGGGTTGAGGTCAAAACCGACCCAAACCGACCCATGCTCACCCCTACTATAAAGTACAAAAATGCTATAGATTAAAACGACAATACATAATAATTCTAACAACTCTAACAAGACTAAGAGCATCCGGAGTGATAATGAGGGTTGTGAGATTATTTTTGCTGTCGTGGCAGAGAGAATGAGAATTGTGAGATTTTGGGTGGTATGATAATGAGGGTTGTAAGAGTTGTGAGACTCAGTTTAATTTTTTTTTTCTTAAAAGATTTAAATAAAATAAATATAACATTTTATGAAAATAAAAAACAAAACTACAATAATTAAAATAAAAATACAAAAACATACAATAAAAAAAAATATAATACAATAATTAAAAAAAAATACAATACAATAATTAAAAAAAAAATACAACACAATAATTAAAAAAAGCTAACGTTGTCGATAGTTATGCGGAAGTGTCGAAATGTAGGCCACGAGATCCTCCCGGAGTATGTTGTGTGTGGTCTTGTCTCTAATCTCTACGTTAATCCGGATACGTTCGTTGACTCTCTCGTTATAAGTTCTCGGAACACCCGTAACCGGAGGAACATACCATTCATCAGCATCGCAGATCGACTGTCCGTTGTCTTCAACGATCATGTTGTGTAATATAATAGCCCCATACATAACTCTTCTTAATTTGGTCATCTTGTAAAATCTAGCTGCATGTTTTATAATACCCCAACGACCTTCAAGAACACGGAATGCCCGTTCGATATCCTTTCTCGCACTCTTTTGAAAACGTTTGAATTTTTGGCGAGGTTCGTCAAATGGGTACGAGAAAGCTTTAACAAATGTCGACCACTCCGGATATATACCGTCTGCAAGGTAATATCCTTTATTGTACTCGTGGCCGTTGACGGTGAATCTGTAGTCTGGGGATGAGTCGTTGAGCATATCATGAAACAACGACGATTGTTTAAGCTCGTTGATGTCGTTGTTCGACCCGGCGACACCGAAGTAAGCATGCCATATCCATAGATCGTACGAGGCAACAACTTCCAACATAACCGTTGGATAACCATGGTCACCTCGTGTGTATTGCCCTTTGTATGCATTTGGACATTGATCCCATTTCCAATGCATACAATCTATGCTGCCAAGCATACCCTTAAACCCATGAACCTCATCGTGTTTTTGATATAAACGATTAACATCATCTTGTGTTGGGGCTCTTAGATAAACGTTTGTATAAAGATGGATTATACATTTTAAAAAATTATCTAAGGATTCAGTTGATGTTCTTTGAGACATTTGTAAATATTCGTCGAAGGCGTCCGGAGTAATCCCATACGCCATCATACGAATAGCGAACGTGCATTTATGTAAACAATTTAAACCCATTTTACCCGTTGCATCGAGGCGTTGTTTGAAATATTTAAAATAGTCGGACAAAGGTTCTACAGAGTAATTAGATATACCTTCGACTATTCTGAGGAAAAGAGGTCTTCTCATTCGGAATCGTCTACGGAAATATTCAGACGGGTATACGCTTTCGCCGGAGAAGTAATGTCGTAACACGTTTTCGTTTGCTTCCGTGCGATCGCGGTTGATATAACGCCTTTTCTTTTTCACAGTACGGCGAGAACTTTCCGCCTCATTTTCTTCCATCTCCACAGCTTGTACCGCCATGGCTAGAACTTGTAACAATTCGGCTTCGGAAGATGACGAATCCGTAACATCGTGATCGGTTGACGAATTCGAACTCATTTTTTGTATATATAGTTTTTAGAAAAAGATTGAGATAGAAAGAGATTGAGAATTGGTGTGATTTTTTGGTTAAATTGTGGGGGTATTTATAGGTGAAATTAAGGTTTAAAAAAAAAAAAAAAAAATTTATAAAAACCAACGGTTATATAACCGTTGGTGTGTTTGTTTTAATATTTTTTTTCTCCTTTTGACCGTTGCAACCCAAAGAAAAAAATAAAAAAATAATGAATCTCGGAACGACCCGTTGTGGAGACAACGCCCGCCCACAACGAGCCTCACAACGAAGGAGCTCGGTGTCATAACGAGCTACAAAGCTCGTTGTGAGCTCGAGAACGAGCCGACAACACCCCCCCCCCCCCCCTACATAATTGAACATTTTACTGGAAGATGGTCAGATAATTCTGATACAATTAGAACACTCTTAAATGGATTAAGATGCCCAACTTTAACATCATTTAGGTGGTATAAAGATATATTTTTATCAAGAGTTATGGAGCTTCCTGATACTAATAGTAATCATTGGAAGTCAAAGTTTATTGATGGTTTACCTAGCTTATTTGCTGAAAGAGTAAGAAATGCTTTAAGGGGAAATGAATCCTCAATTAAATATGAAAATTTTACTTATGGAAAATTAATAGGAGTCTGTGTCCAGGAAGGTTTAGGACTTTGTAATGAGATTAAATTAAATCAACAAATGAAGAAAAATAGGTTGACAGAAAGAAAACAACTAGGTCATTTCTGTGAACAATTTGGAATGGATTGTTCTCCTTCCAAACCAACAACTTCTAAAGATAATAAGGAATTCAAAACTTTTAGAAAGAAAAAGAAGTTTTCAGAAAAAAGAAAAAATTATAAGACAAATAGAAAATTTGAAAATCATTTTAAAAAGAAATCTAAGTCAATGAGCTTTTGCCCTTGACGCCACACTTAGGCTTAAGCGGGCATAATCACGACAAGAGTTTTACATATTATATATATAAGGGACCAGATTAACCTCTACTAATAGCAGAATTGACCTTACTAAACTTTCATTTCAATTTCCAGAGTCTTTTTTTTTTTTTTTTTTTTTTTTTTATGCCATGAATCCAGTAGTCATATGAGTAGTGTTATCCAACGTAGTAATTTAGCCTTCCATATAGGAGGCAATCAAACAATATAAATTATGATATAGAAAGTAAATAAGGTAGAAACACTTACAATTAGAATAGGATGTATTCAGAAACTGGAAATATTATTAATCTTCACAAATATTACAAGGAAAGTTTTAAACAAAGTAGAACTGGAAAATAAAGTGGTGCCTAAAAACTAAAACCTGAGTCCCCTTTTATAGAGGGTGGAGCTCAAGGCCAAATACAGTACAAATTATTATGGCCGACATCTTTTATTGATTGTGGGCTCTTTAGACAAAATCATTTTGCCTTCACATGGCTACAGTGAGATTTATTTAGATATTCTCACATGGCTTCTGTCTTTCCTTTCTTATCCTCTGTGTCTTCACTCATTTTAGTGGTATCTTCCATCTCTTCATTATTTTTGGACGATTCTCTTACCATAAAGTAAAGTTTAAAGTTTAAATGAAATTGAATAGAAAAGGTTTGCAAGGATTCGATTTACAATCTGCTTGGTCAAAGGGATTTATTTACTATCTGGTTGTCAAGTATATATAATATGTAAACTGGTTAGTCAATGAGCTTTTGCCCTTGACGCCACACTTAGGCTTAAGCGGGCATAATCACGACAAGAGTTTTACATATTATATATATAAGGGACCAGATTAACCTCTACTAATAGCAGAATTGACCTTACTAAACTGAATACAATCCATCAACAAATATTAAGAAACAAAATAATATTAGATGATATAGATATCCATATAAATAATGTTATAAATTATAAATCGCATGGATCTTTAACAGAATTACTTAAAACAAGGTCTGTATTAAGACAAGCAATTAAATATAGAATAAATATTCTAGAACAACTTAGAAATTCTCTTGTTATATGTTAATTATGGATAAATCACAAAATATTGATTTTACAAAAGGATCACAAGCAAGATCCATAATTTCTGAAGAATTTAGATTACCTAAATGGAAACCATTTAGAAATTGGTTTTTCAAAAATATCTCAAAGGATGATCAAATACTTCTTCAAAATCAATTTTATGATTATTTGGAACAAATAAATCAAATTATATATTTCGTTCCATGGTATTTTGATAATTATGTTACAAATTATATCTCTAGTTTAGAAAGAGAATATATTTTGAAAGACGGAAAAATCGTTAAAGAAATTTTTCCTCCACAATCAATTTTTACAGTAACAAAAGGAGAAATTAGCTTACAATTTGAAGCATTTAAAAAATTATTCAAAGATGACGCTTTAAAAAATACAACAGAGCAAATTAATGCTCTTATACAACAACAAAATTTTGCAAATCTTTACTCTATTGTTTTCCAGTTCTACTTTGTTTAAAACTTTCCTTGTAATATTTGTGAAGATTAATAATATTTCCAGTTTCTGAATACATCCTATTCTAATTGTAAGTGTTTCTACCTTATTTACTTTCTATATCATAATTTATATTGTTTGATTGCCTCCTATATGGAAGGCTAAATTACTACGTTGGATAACACTACTCATATGACTACTGGATTCATGGCATAAAAAAAAAAAAAAAAAAAAAAAAAAAAAAAAAAAAAAGGACTCTGGAAATTGAAATGAAAGTTAATAGATTGGAAGATGAAATATATAAAATCCAAGCTCAATTTGAAGATTTAAAAATAAATGTATTAAATAACGATACTTTTGAGTTAATAAAATTAGTTAAAGATCCTGAAGTAAGATCAAAATTAGTTGATGAATTATTAAAAGAAGAAGAAAAAAATTCTTTAGGACATGCTAATACACTACCTAACAACCAAAATTACATGATGTCGGAAGTTTTTAATTTATTAAAACAGAAACATCAAAGTAGCAATCAAATAACAAAAGACGATTTAAAGACGATTTAATACTTGAAATTAATAATCTCAAAAAGGAAATCCAAGGAATTAAGAAAAATAATTTATCTCTTGAAAATAGAATTATAAATTTAGAAAAGGGGAAAAATATTATTCGAGATGATAGTCCAGAGAATCAGGAATTCTTAAATATTATGGAAATTGTTACATCTCAGAAATGGCTAATAAAAATCAAATTACTTGTAGCAAATAATTTTACTAAGAATTTTATTGCTCTTGTGGATAGTGGAGCAGATTTAAATTGCTTACAGGAAGGATTAATTCCTACTAAATATTTTGAAAAAACAAAACAAGGTTTAAAAGCTGCTAACGAAATACCATTAAAGATTAACTATAAACTTTCAAATACAAAAATTTGTCAAAATAATATATGTATTACTACTAATTTTGTCCTTGTTAAGAATATAACTAACCAGATGATTTTAGGAGCACCATTTCTAAATAAAATATTTCCAATTCAAATGATAGATTCCACAGGGATTATTGGAACATACGAAGGAAAACCTATTAAATTTGAATTCATTACTAGACCAATGACTAGAATGATAAATGAGATACAAGACATGTTAATTGCAAAAAATAATCAAATAAATTTTTTAAAACAAGAAATTCAAACTTATACAATTGATGAACAATTAGACAATCCTAAATTACAAGATAAAATAAAGTTAATAACAAATAAATTCTCATTACATATATGTAATGATCACCCTAATGCTTTCTGGAATAGAAAAAAGCATACGGTGACCCTTCCTTATGAAGAAGATTTTAATGAAGATAAAATTCCTACAAAAGCAAGACCTTGCCAAATGAATTCTGAATATCTGCAATTATGCAAAAAAGAAATTGAATCTTTTATTAATAAGAAATTAATAAGACCATCAAAATCTCAATGGTCTTGTACAGCTTTTTATGTTAATAAACATGCAGAACAAGAAAGGGAGTACCTAGACTTGTTATAAATTATAAACCTCTAAAAAAAGGTTTGCAAGGATTCGATTTACAATCTGCTTGGTCAAAGGGATTTATTTACTATCTGGTTGTCAAGTATATATAATATGTAAACTGGTTAGTCAATGAGCTTTTGCCCTTGACGCCACACTTAGGCTTAAGCGGGCATAATCACGACAAGAGTTTTACATATTATATATATAAGGGACCAGATTAACCTCTACTAATAGCAGAATTGACCTTACTAAACTTTCATTTCAATTTCCAGAGTCTTTTTTTTTTTTTTTTTTTTTTTTTTTTTTTTTTTTTTTATGTAAACTGGTTAGTGCTCTAAGGATTAATTATGATCACAACCTAAACAATAACTCTGACTTAAACGACTATAAACCAACCTTCCGGTGACACTGTACAATACTTGACCTAAACGATACTAAAACTATCACATAAGGATTTATAACACTGAAAATCTGAAATTCGAAAGATAAACCTCTTCGGTCTAATGTCAACAACTACAAAATCACATAAGGGCAAACACTCAGTATAAAATATTAAAAGGGGTGAAAACCCGATCATGACCCTAACAACCAAGATGGACTCGTCGGACTCTCAAACCAAACTGCTTCCACCACACAATCAGACCGAATGGTGGTATGACGAGATGTAGAAATAGATGGCGAACAAAAATATCCGATCCTAAGACCACCACGTGCTGGAAAAAAGCTATCCCTTGTTGTGACCAAAAAAACCTAAAAACAATGGCTGAAACCCATGTGAACCGAAAACAACCTTTTACCACCATGATCCTTAAATACTTTCATGAAAAACGACCATAACCCTCACACTTGGATGAGAACAACCCACACCACTATGACCATGAAACACTTCTTAAAAATTACCATAACCCTCAAACACTTGCCGGAAAAACGACCACATCTAATACACATGCCGAAAAACGATATGAAAAAGTTTGGAAAAGATTGTGGAGAAAGAATATATGTAGAAGAATGTGGGAGGCCCTCCGGTACGCAGTGCAGAGAACTGTGGGTGGCGACCGTGAGTTTAGTTTTAGGGTTTGAGAGACACGCCAGAGAGCTAAAAGTTTGGACAAATACCCGGAGAAAGAATATACGTAAAAGGGTGTGGGAGGCCCTTTGGACCGCCGACCGAAGAAGTGTGGGTAACGCTTGTGACTTTTTAATATTATGTCACATCATTTTGTAAACTTTTTGAAAACCTATCTAGACTTTCTCTTCTTGTATTCCGTTCTTAAATATAGTTAGTTTCTCTTTTATTTAAAAGAAAAATATTGTATCAACCATATAATTATTTACATCTTTTGTCCATTACGGCTCGAACACATAACCTTTATGTTATAAGCAATTTCACATACCCATGTCTACAAGCAATATGATTTGATATATAGTTAGTTTTTTAGAAAATGCTCTCAATACTCTTTAGTAAGTTGAGAGTATTAAGAAATACGAAATAAATTCTTGTTTAAAATAAGTGTTATTTTGGGTATGTTTGTTGACGAACTTTTTATAGCGAATAAGCTCATGAATGAGAAACTTTTTGTTTGAGTAATAGAGTTTTAACTTTATATTTAAAAAAGTATCTGAACAAATATAAAAGGAAAAGTAAGCGAAACAAGTTTTCAAAAAATAAAAACTTTATATTTCGATTTCTAGCTTTAGCTTGTATCTGCAACTTCAACGACTTGCGTCAAACCTTTAGTGTTGTGTTCTACATTTTTGTTACATATTAAAAGATTTTTGTTACATTTTATACATTTATGTGTTCTTGAGAATTTCTTTCAGTTAACCGTTTTACACTTTTACTAACGTTTTAATTCTGTTTTAAATTATTTGTTTTACAATACCTTCATTTATGAGATGGTTGTGGTAGGTTTTAAGAAAACAAAGAAGATTTTTTTTTGGAAAGGACAAATTTAATATAACCGGTCACAATCTTCCAATATCAACCTACTAAGGTAAATGTCGTACCCTTGATTTACTCTTTTACCGACTCATGTCATATTTTTTAATAATTTATTCCCATCTCTAAAATCTCTTACGTTTCCAACTTATTTCATAACATTGTATTTAACTTTTTTTTTTTTTTTTTTTTTTATTGATTTCAGATATTTTTTCTTATATATTCGGTTGGCTTGATCAAACTAATCCACAATTTTGTAATCCTTTAGCGTTGATTTGTTGGAGTCGGTTTTTCAAAAACTTAGTTTCCCGGCAATTTGAAATCTTCTACGCCAAAACATACAAGTAAAATAACTTACTAGTGACCCGTTTAGATGAAGTATAAGCAACTGATTAAGGGTGTGTTTCGATTTTGGGAATGAAATAAAAGATTGAAAATAAAAATGAGAAAAGAGAAATGATATATAAAACTAAAATACATGTCTAAAAACAAACCTAAAAACAAACCTAAACAATACATGTCTAAAAGAATCAATCACATTTTTAGACCACTACAACAAAATGATCGATTTTTCACACTTTTTAAGACATATTTACACACTTAAAAGCGTGAAGATTTAAAAAGTCCACGCTTGACATTGCGCGAGGAATATTGGCGTAACAAAATTCTTCACACTTTTATGTGTGATTATTTTGATATATTTTTCATGCTTTTAAGTGTGATGATTTTAAGATAATTTATCACACTTTCAAGTGTGGGGATTTGTGATTAATTATCACACTTCCAAGTGTGAAGAAATTTATCACACTTCCAAGTGTGAGGATTTGTGATTTATTTTCACACTTTTAAGTGTGAAGAAATTTATCTCACTTCCAAATGTGAGGATTTGTGATTTATTTTCACACTTTTAAGTGTGAAGAAATTTATCACACTTCCAAGTGTGAGGATTTGTGATTTATTTTCACACTTTTAAGTGTGAAGAATTTGGAATAAATTTATCACATTTTTAAGTGTGAAGATTTTTGGATGATATATATATATATATATATATATATATATATATATATATATATATATATATATATATATATATATATATATATAGGAGAGGTTCTTATAAAAAAAACTTAAAATAAAATAAGTAAAAAAATATGAAAAAATAATTTATTATATGTGTAATTTTGTATTATGTTTATTTATTCAATTATAACAAACTTTAAAAAAGCAAGTTTTGATATGCATCAAAATATATGTCGTTTAAGGATTGTGCATCAAATTCTTTGTTTTTGTGCAGTAAATATTCAAATTTGATGCACAACGATAAAACTACCTATTTTATGATTTACAACAAAACTTCGTTTTTTAAAGTTTGAGATATGGTTAAAATGAACGATAATCCAAAATATCTAACGTTATAAATTATTTTTTAATTTTTTTTTTACTTATTTTACCTTAAAGTTTGTTTTACAAGAACCAACCTATATATATATATATATATATATATATATATATATATATATATATATATATATATATATATATATATATATATATATATATATATATATATATATATATATATATATATGCCACATGGAACACAATATATTAAAACATACAAATGGTGACAAAAGAGAAATCAACCACATTTTAGGTTTCGAGTTTCAAATACACAAAAACTCCATGAAGAAATCGAAGAAAAAAATTTCTTCAATCAAGTTACAAATGACGATTTTCTACTGTAATTGTACATCAAAATAGCAAACATAAATATGCATATATTGAAGTCTGCTTAAATCCAATTGCTCCCATGCTGATTCAACAGTAAATGAATAGATGCAAATTTTGCTAACGAATAGGGTGGTACTGTGCTGATACTCACTTGGGAGGCAGCTTTCGAAGAATAGGGCGGTACTGTGCTGATACTCCCGTTGCTTTTCTGTATCTTGGAAATCCTCCTCATGATTTCTGCAAAAGCACCCTTGTCCTGCAATCCAAAGTTCTTTTTAGTTTGATCATGATACTTAAGCAAAAAACATCCGATACCCATATTTCTGAAAAGTTGAGCGGGTTCTTAGTTATAAAAACACCAGTATTTACAACGATTATGTAAAGTTATGAACATGTCTAAAGTAAACACTCAAGTTTATCAATAGAGAAGGTATCTATCACTCTAAAATGCAACAAGATGGTTATACTATTAACTGTTCTTCAAACGAATATTTTTTTAGAAATGAAGGCGATTTAGAAGTCATAATGTAAACAAATTAAAGAATAGAAACAAGTTAGAAGTAGTAGACAGCAGGCAGCAGAAACTTGATACTAAAAAATGCAAACCTCTTTGGTGCGAAGGCGAGATTTAAACTTAGCAACAAGATCTTGTGTGGTGACAGGTGCCTTGTGCATAAGAACTGCTCTAATTTCATCTTCTGTAACAGGTCCTGTTGATGATGCTGGAGCTGCTGCTGCCGCTGGTTTCGAAGATGATCCACCTTTAGTCGTTGCACTATTCTTTGCAGCAGAAATCGGTTCATCCTTTACAGGTTTCACCTCCTGAAACCGAAAACAATAATGAAAACGGAGTTGGTTCAAAACAGACTACATATATCTATCTTATCTTCTGGCTCAATGATGGAATCCAAATGCATTAACGCAGAAGTAAAATATGGCAAGAATATACATTTTCTGTTTTGACTTTCTTTGAAGCTCCTGCTGCACCATTTGTTGGTTTACCGTCATCGGTGCTTTTCCTCTTTCCCTTGGATGACTTGGATGAAGATGGGGTCCCACGAGCAGATCCTGTAGCAGATGGCTTTGAGGGGCTATTGTCAACCGGTTCCTCTTTAAGAGCATTGTTACGCTTTGAAGATGGTCCATTATTAGACTTTGGTGCAAGAACCGGAGAACTTTCATCTTTAATCTAGTCATTACAAACACAAGTTTTAAATCACATTAAACAAATTCAATAACTTACTCAATTCAGAAAGTTTCATCAAGAAATCTTCCGATAAATAAAGTCTACGAAAAACATGGGATTATGATCAAGCATAATCAGAATGGGAGTCGTAAAAGTCGCTTGGGCAGGGCGACATTACTTCCTGTTCCAGAAACTGTAACACTTGTTGCATTGATGGTCTGTCATCTGGGTTGGCATCGGTGCACCGGCCTGCAATCTCAATAACCGCCTCTACAGTTGCTGCATCCGCATCAGTGCACCTTATGTCCACCACGTCTTCCAACTTGTTCTCCTTCCGCAATGTGTTCAACTGTTGTTTTCCAAACAAAAAACACAACATGATTATTTAGGAGTACATTTGTAAAAACCACTCGAGTTTCAAGCAGCATGACCTAAATAGAACAGTTATACAAACTTGGTTACTAGTAAATGATTATCACCCTTTTTATTTTAAGGTTTCACCGGGTAGATATTAAAACATAACCTGAATTGACCCATTTATGAATAAATGGGTCAAAATTGTCACCTATATTTATAAAACCAAGTGGCTGGCAGTTAAAAAACAGTTAAACTAGAACGAATATATAAACGAAAAATAAAAAACATACCCAACCAACAACATTTAGGCCACGTTTCACAAAAGCGGGATCTGTTGGTCTCTTTCCTGTTACAAGCTCTAACAACAAAACCCCGAAGCTATAAACATCTGATTTCATAGTGGCTCTTCCGCTTTGCAAATACTCTGTTTCACATACCCAACAACTAAACTGTAAGAAATATCTTACTATGTGTTTATTAGTCCGCGAAAAAAATACAAACCTGGTGCTGACCTTGTTAAGTATATAACTTTCTGTAATCAAATAGATATAGAGAACAAAGAAGTGATATGGCTGGACTTAACTTTTATTGATAACTAGGTGGAATCAACGCAAACAAGGTTATGTGTGCTTTCGAGAGGCAGTTGTCTCTCCTAAATGGCTCACTTTCAATAGGTAAAGCCTACTACGCTCAATGAAAGCCCAACCAATTATTCATATCAAGCATATACTCACTCCTACTCCTAATTTATAGACATTTAATAAAAGAAAAGAACATAATTCTAAAACAAAATTACTGACTGATGAAACTACCATCATTATTTCAATTAAGGCCTATCAAAAAGTTGACCCCTCAATCTTCCATCCATTATACAATTGAAACCTAGAGGATATTCGAAAGAATCCACTGAAATTCTTATGGCATATGAATCAGCGGGAATTAAAAGCTCATAGCATCGACAAACTCTTAAAAGGTAGGTGAGTCTCCAAATTGCCTAACTCAATCCTAAATTTTCCGTCTCTGTAACAAAAGTTAGCATGAACAAAGCTCTTAGTAAAACACTAATTTTACAAAACTCCCTGATCATGGATATACCAAATTTTCCTTCTACTCATTAGCCATAGACATATGCCTAGAATAAAGCAGTGCATGTTAGGCCCATGTGATAGCCTAACGAGTTGCTCATATAAAAACGTAACTTACTTTATGATTTTGACATGTTACAAGTTAGACTTCTAAACCATAAGTGTTAAAGCAGAGAAGCTAATGCGTGTTATATGCAGCTAGCAAGAACCTGGAAATAAATAATCTACAGCCAAATACATTCTATCTGTTATTCAAACTGATGCTCACTGTAGCTACAAGTAATTAGAATCTTAAAAAGATTGAAGAATCAAGGATTTATCTTGAACTCTAACAGATACTTTATGTGATGATGTCTATTCACAGACTGAGGATCATTTGCTCTCGAAAGCACTTGCAAGTTTTCAATCATCCAAAGAATATGTTACACCTTGTCTGTGTCACAAAAAGAAAGAAAAAACAGACCTGCTTAATTTCCGGAGGGGCGGGAATTTCAGGGGCCAAATCTGCCCGTTCCTCGGGATCGTTAGCCACACCTTCATCATCATCGGTAAAAATCTCCTCGTGCTCCCAGTCATCACCTGCAATCACATATGTACAACATACTTTCATTTCTCAAGATGTTCAATACCACCTGCTACTTCATGGGACTTGATATTAATATATGCCAAATTGACATCAAGGATTTACGGTTTTTATTAAACATATTGTGCATATAACCACGGATCACGTATAGTGAAGCAATGATACTAGAGAAGAAAAGAAGAAATTATTACCTTTCTCAACATCATCGTCGTCAAAATCATGATCGCCACCTCTAGGACCTTCCTCGTCATCATCACCTCCCCTCTTATTAAGTCCAAGTCTATTTTTCCGTGCAGACTCTTCGTCTTCATCTTCCTCTCCCCGGTCAGATACATTTCCCTCCTCATCATCATCAGCTTTATTCTTTTTACGGCCTCTCCCACCTGCACCTCCACTTTCCTTATCATCAAACCTCTCAACTTCACCAAAAGCAGCAGCCCCGTTGTTTGCTGCTTTCATCATCCATCTCTCATAACCATCTGCGGTTTTCCTTCTGTTTTTAATTTTTTCTTATGCTTCCTCAAGCGTAAGTTGCTTATACTGGGCAACCTTGTTAAAGTTATACCTAAGGATCAAACGTGTCATATAAGACTAATACATGACATACAGACCAATAATAAGATTATGATAGTTGGCGTACCATGAACCAGCAGGAATGGCAACAAACTCCTTTCCTTGTAGCATTAGAAGGTAGTAGGGTGCTTTAACTTCAAAAGCTTTTTTATCAGGCATGACAGCTTCCTTCTATATACATCCAAAAAACATAATCACTCAGTCTAATTCCTCGTTACATAGTTATATTTCGTTCGATTAGTGTACGTAAAACACATGTACACATACAACTAAGTAAAAAACCTAAGAAATACGATCGAATTTTCGTAAACAAAAATCTCAAAACAATCACCCAAAAGCTAATGCAAGCCCTAATATAAACAATTTTACAAATCAAACAGATACAGTTAACTAAAATTGAATTATACCTTATTATTTCTAAAATCTTCAACTGAATCGGTGATCGTGTTGTACGGTGTACAATCGTCAGCGTTAACGTTTCAAAAACGAAATCGTTTTGATCATCCATGGAATTAGAGTGATTAGTAGACTGTAAAACACATTTATTGATCAATAATCAGTGTAATCAATGCATAATGTTTAAGTCAAAATGCAATACTGCTATATATTAGTTCATAATAAGAATTACCTCATCTACCTGAGATATTAGTCGGTAATTGCGCATTAATCGGAGAAGAAGCCGGAGATTGAGCTAAAACGACCATCTGCAGATGAATCATGAGCGGCGATTACAGAGGTGAATTCTTCGGCGGAGAAATCGAGGACTGACCTAGAACGGACGGATTCGTCGGTGAAAAGTCAAAAATTAGACTCCGGCAGATGAATAGTGAGCGGCGTCGATATAGGCTTACTCATCGGAGGATTAGCCGGCGAAATCGGCGGTGAATTGGCCGGAAATTGAGCGGATGAATGCGATTCTGAGTTCAAATCTAGGGTTTCAGTTTTGAGAGAGAGAGAATATTTCTTGTGTTTAGAGGAAGAAGTGAGACGCGGGAACGATGATTTAGATATTTCAGTTTTACTTTTGTTTTCAATTCAGTATAATATTTTAAATTAAATTCTTCTATTAATTTCGCTATACTTAAAAAATTGTGAGTTTCTTTTCCTTCAAAGTTTCTTCACACTTAGAATTGTGAATTTTATTCTTTTTTATTCATGCATAAGAACGTAAACACATTCATATTTTTACTCTTACTTGCATGAGTCGTATATTTTCATTCTTAAAAATGTAATGAAATTATATATTCCTCACGTTCAAAAGCATGACAACTATTTTATGTTTAATCACATTTTAAACTGTGATAATAAGTGTAACTTCTACACACTTATATATGTAACAAACTCTTGTATTTTCTTATTCACAATTACAAGTGTGAACAAATTTCTTCACAATCAAAAGTGTTTTTATTTTTATAACCTTTTTTATTGTTCATGTTTATAAATGTGAATAATTTGATGACGCTTATTTGTGTGAACAACATAAAAATATTTTTCGCATTCACATGAACCGCGAAGAAATAAGCGTGAAGAATCAACATTTTTGTTGTAGTGGACATATATTTAGGCATGTATAATTAGATACATATAATCACATTTCAATTTCGTATATTAACTAAGATATTTTAAAACACTTATTCGATTTTGACATGTTTACTCACCTATCCAACAAACGCATTTAATACCTTTAGATATTTTGATCTAGCTAGATTGTTTGTAACAGAATAAACATTTTTTTTAATTTTAAAAAGTCAATAACTATAACAAGAAAGAGAATTGTACAATACCAAAGAAGCAAACGGAAGAAATTTGAAAAATGACATTTTTCACGAAAAAAGACGTCTTTGGGAGATCGATGAAAATAACTTGTTTCGGTTGTTGTGATCCCAAACAAGGAAACTTCATTCAATAGACCTTTTGTAAAATAAGTTTTACCTCTTTTCTCAAAATACACCTTCCAAAACCCACATTTATGATATTTGATTTGTACATTAATACGTAACCAAGAGTAACATATTACATATGGAGTTGAAGACTTGGTCATCCATTGATGTACCCTCATCATTTTCTACTTCAAAGTTATCATTAAAATCCTTTATTCATGAATTGGTGATTTGTAGATGTAGGATGTATGATATATTAGATGGAGTGTTAAATAATTTGACTTCAAATACCACGTAGGTGTTAAAATACCTTGATGTGCATGTTTGTAGGGGTGTTAATCGGGTTAACCCGACCCGAATAAGCTTAATCGGGTCGGGTCTAATCGGGTTTTCAAAACTCAAAACATGACCCGCAACCCGACCCTAATAAGGTTCGGGTCTATTCGGGTTCGGGTTTATTCGGGTCGGGTCTATTCGGGTTCGGGTTGGATAAAAATAAAATGCATAATAAACTTTGTTCAAATTAGTAGATAGCTTTTGATTATTAGATTAATGAGAAAAACAGTTTCTAATAAGCAATTTCTTAAGAGGCACAACAATAGCGACCAAATAAATGTTATAATGTTGCAAAAGTTATAATGAACATTAAATAGAGAAACATATAATGTTGCAATGATATTATATACACAAAATGCTAAAAATAATAACCGAAAAAGAAATAATTTGTAACATATTTTGGTCACTATCAGGTGTATACATTAGTTTTGTAAATATTTATTTGACTACTAACATTTATAAAAAAAGATCCAACCATTTAATATATAAAATAACCTTTAATGCGAAGTTGTGTTTTGTAAAAAAAAATGTATGTTTTCGAAGAGTAGGAATTAAGAAGAAACATATGTAAGGTTTTTATTTCAAGTGATGATCGACGTTTTACTTATCAATTCATTAATGAGTTGTATAAAATGTTGTTAAACTTATTAGTAAATGGAGTAAAACAAAGAAAAAAATTATTCGGGTTATTCGGGTTGACCCGAACCCGAAAAAGAATGCTTAAAAAGACCCGCAACCCGACCCTAATTAAGATTCGGGTTAATCGGGTTGACCCGAATAACCCGATCATAGATTCTAGACCCGACTAACCCGACCCTAATAAGCTTATTCGGGTTCGGGTCGGGTCGGGTTAACCGGGTTCGGGTTTTTTTGACACCCCTACATGTTTGTAACATATTTTGTTATTAAGATTAATTAATAATGGTAAGTAACTAAGTATGTTTATCCAAAAATGATATGTGTGGTATCAATTATGGAATAGAAAGTAAGAAACGTGACATAGAGATTATGAACAGGTGAATAAAGACTTTATATTCTTTTTTTTAATCTATTTATTATTTAAATACATTTTAAATATGTTATAATAATAATGAAGGGTAATTTTCCACGGAAATTAGCATAAATCATGGAAAAAAAAGTTTATGGAAAAAGGCAACCACCTTTCGCCTTTCGCCCTGTCGACTATGCGATAAAGGCGAACGCCTTTACAAAACGCCTCACATGTAGTTTCTGAAGGCGTCTTTCTCAAAAAATGCCTACCTTATTGACTATGCGAGCTCCTTGGTCGTCTTTGACAATACTGCCAAAGATTAAAGAGAGGTATGGTTAGAGAAATTGATCGACCACTCGTCTATCAAATTTAAAGAGAATCAAGCAAAGTTTCTCAAAGTAAAAGCTTCATATACACAAATTAATGAGCTCTTAAATAACCTAAGGGTTTCTAAAAAAAACCAACCGAATAACCGAATTACGTGTTGTAATCTAATTTTTAAGTTGGGAAGTTAAAAATGTAAGACATTATTAATACATTTTATCTTTCTGAAATGAAGATTTGAATTTGTAATTATTTATTTTGACGTTTATTAATAACTAGTGGGGTTACCCGCACATTGCGTCGGACATAACCTCCTACGAAGTAAAACAAAAAGCGAAGAAAAACGAAAACCACCAAAACATAAACAAAGAAAATTAAACACCAACCCAAAATTTTTTCTAAAAAAAAAGGAAAAAAAAAAAAAATGACCCGAGCTGCCCAAGTCGCCCCAAGCCACGGATCGAGTGGCTTATGACGCGGCTTGGGTGTCTTATGAAGAATGTTTTAGAAGTTGTGAATTGTTAGTTGTTATAATATAATGTAATGTTTTTCATAACAAAGTAAGTTTTTTTTGTTGATATTAAAGTTAAATATATAATTGGTCCGGACATTAGAAAATAAACTTTTAAGTTTACATTTCTTTAAAAGTTAATATAAGTTATCTTTGTTTAGTTTTAGTATTTATCTCATATCTATGTTAAAAACATGATCATTATCGTTAAGATGTATTTCCAACTTTTTTAGTAGAAGACAACATTTAGGTGTGATGTGTTACAAATTTGTTTAATAAAAGTTGAAGTTTAACGTGCTTTTTCAACTTCCGTTTTTTTCCCAATGTATTAGTTATATTTCATATAAAAAATAGTACTTTTTTCGAACATTTTGCTTAATAATTATCGAAATATTAAGCTTTGAAGATGTGTTTCAAGTTTTTTTAGTAGAATACAACGTTTATATATGATGTATGTCAAAATTGTTTAAAAAAAGTCGAATTTTAACGTGTTTTGCAAGTTACGTTTTTTTTTTATTAAATGTCAAAACAAGTTTTTAACAGGGTTTTCTACCCGATCCGGTTTGGACCCGACCCCAAACCGTGTTTACCCCACAAACAACCAAAACCGGTTGGAACCCGACCCGTTTTTTGGCCAAACCGGTTTGGAATGGTTTGACCAAACCCGGTTCGGGTTTGAACCCTTTTTGACACAACCGGATACATGTGCATTACATTATGTTAAAGGATGCAATGGATATTGCTGCTTTGAAGCGAACGTTTAGAAGGCATGATGGTCTTCGAGTTTATGGAATAATACTTGCTTATTAATGTGGTGCATTTGATTTTGACTCTAGTACATACTAAAAAATGGTTACAAGAAAATACTTTTTGAACTCGATCTTGGTACTTTTTGGAGAATAGCAAAATTTCCGCTGATGAAATCTGCGTTGGGTGCTGTACCCCCCAAGGGCTCCCTCATAATCGAAGCATACTTACGGGATTATGAATCTGGGAAAGTGATTTTGGATTACAGTTTGGAATTCTTTGCACTACTTAAAGAGTGCATAAATGGTTGTATTAAGTGGATGTTGTTTTGATCTGAAAGTAGAATGGAAATACCAAGCTCAGTGTCATTGATATGACAACAATCATTAATTGATGTTCAAATCAGTATTAATGGATAAAAAATATGGTTCCATAGGGTTCACAAGGATGCACCCAGCCTTAATAGCAATGATTAATGAACATTATGCTCAATAAACATATAATTGTAGAGAAGATGTCATCTCATGATAAATATCAATGAGTGAAGCAAATTGATAATTTACTTGGATTTCTTCAGTATTTTGATATCTTTCCATCGAGATTCCATGTAGAATGAATCTCCAAGCTGCCCGTAGACTCCAAATTTGAAATAATGACTTGTTCCACCTCGTCCATGACCCGTATACTTGAGAACTCCATTTATGTAGATATTAACACTGTTGCCTTCCACATCATGGATGACATTCAGACGAAACCATGTATCATATATATCATAAGAAATAATCTTATTTCTATAATAGTATAGCTTTCCATCGTACACTCGAACCATCAAAGTTGTTGCAAATGGAGGATCTGCCCCAAACACTTGCATCAAGCTCACTCCACTAGTCCCTCGTGGCACAAACACATATGCTTCAAATTGCCAAACGCCCGAAGAATATTTGTAACCCTATAACATACAATATAAATGAACCGTTACTGAGCAACTAATTCTAATCTCAATGTAATGAAATAGCTTATATTACGTACATTGATTGATAACTCTGACCGAGGGAATGTAGGATTGCCAAGACGAAATGCTTTGTCATTGGAGAAAACCCAGAGTTTGTGAACGTCATTGATAAAGCTATACCTTGCCTCAAGGGGAAGATTATATGGTGTATGATGTATATAATGCGCGTTGTTGAAAGGGAGACGATTGAAACCAGAAGTTAGATTGTGAATAAGTTGGCTACGAGTATCAACAATATGCCTAGAAATTAACATGAATCCTAAAATTAACGCAACATGAATAAAATGGTACATGTTCTTTTACTTTGATAAATATTTACTAGTATGTTTGCAATCATGTCTATATACGTACTATATATATAAGGAAAGCCATACTTGCAGCACTCTACATTGGACAAAACCCTCCCATATGATAAGTTTAGTATTTTGATAAACTATGTGTTAATTACAATGTTTTTTTTCTTTACTTTTATCTCGTCCAACAATGCAGCTAGTCTAACAAAGAAACCAGTGTAACATTATGATAAGGATAGAAATGTCTTGTTCAATGTTTTCTTTTTGTTTGCTTCGTAGAAATTTTTTAGTTTGAATCAAGTACGTCTTATGTAACAAAACTAGGTAATTCCAAGGTTGTGCTTTTTTTTTTTTCTCAAAACGAATATACTTGTTATTTTTCAGAAAGAAAAAAATATATGCTTTGATTAATCAAAATGTGTTATAAGAGGGCGTATGACATATATTGAGTATAAAAAATTAGGGTTAATATCTTTAAACTTTAAATTTACATATTTACACTCAACTTTTAGTTGTTCAACTTTATTTTAACAATATCGTTTCTATCATTAACTTTTAATTGTTAGTATCATTTTAATCATTTAACATTGTTGACAATGTTTTTAACCTCAAATTTAATACCATTTATCATTTTAACCCCCCTAGTTACAACAATTATACTTTTAGGTCCATAATAATTTAGATGGCGAAAACATTTCAAATGGTTAAGACACCAAATTTAACTATGTTTGGGGATTAAATTTATAACCAAAAAAAATATTGTTAAAAATGTTAACTAATTAGAACTATGTATGGTTTAAAGCCAAAATCATAATAGACATAGTTTGACAAAAAAATCAACAACGTTATAAATATAGGATTTTGTATAGGTTTTCATGGTTTTCGTTTTCTTAAATGATCCATGACAATTTATAAAATTCCAAGAAAAAAGCATCACTTTTATAACTTTCCGATAATTATATTTTAAAACCGAACCATTCCACTTGCGGCTTAAATCATCATATATGTAAAAAAAAAAAAAAGTTGTCAAAGTGCAATTGGTCTGCTCCACTTCTTTCCCAATTTAATCTTATCCAGACAAAAAATCATGCATCAACTTCTATTTTCAATTATCATAATCCATTAATCCATTTTCTGCTACTTAATTTCCTAATACTTTATGCAACAAATATGGGAAACAGTTTAGCAGGTAGAGGGAGCAAGAAAAAGGCCAAAGTGATGAAGATCAATGGCGAAATCATCAAAGTAGAAACACAAACTAAAGTGTTTGTTGTCATGAAGGATTACCCGGGTCATGTTCTATTAGAATCAAAGTCGTTTCAACAATATGGTATCAGAGCGAGTCAGTTACATCCAGAAGAATGTTTGGAAGCCGGGAAGATTTATTTCCTTGTAAAGTTACCAAAACTGCCAGAGACCGAAGAAAAGGAAGTAATGACTAGAAGAATGAAATCTAGGAGGACTATGTCGGAGGATTTGATGGTTAGGAGGGTAGACAAAGGTAGTGGCTCGGTCCGGGTCAAGGTGAGGTTGCCGAAGGCGGAAGTTGATAAGGTGATTGGAGAAAGTATAGATGAGGAGGATCTGGCAGAGAGGATTGTTGATCTTTATGTTCAAAAAAACGTCGGTCGTGATTGACGACCGATAGTCGGGTCACGAGAAGATTGTGGTTAGTTAGGGACGGTTTCTTTGTCGTCGTTTGGTTGTGAGTTAAGTTTCTAGTTTTTGAACGATATATAGATAAGGAGTTGTATGGTAAAAAAAATCAATGTATTATTACTTGAAACTTAATCAATAACCACTCTTGTAATTATATATATGATCATTCCCGAATTTTAATAAAACTATTTAAAGTAATTATGTACGATGCATGATTTTAACTTTTAAACCATAACTTATCATACCTAGCTCCACCTTGTATCTAGTTTTGTCACATGTTCATATATCAATGTGAAGCGTTTGAAAAATATACTTATGGTTGTGACTTATGATATATATTTAGGTGAGGGTAGTTTATTATATGAATGATTGTATTTAGATTGCACGAATATAGTCGCAAACATGTTCCAGATATGCATTAATTAGTATTAAGTGGATTACATGAGATATATTTAAGTTGGAATAAATAATTAGTGTTAGGTAAGTTATTTCTAGAACAAAGAGAAAAATGTGAATAATGTACATACATTTTTTTTTCTTGGTAACTATTGCCAATAATCGAGTTACTTAAAAGATAACAATGCAAGACAACACATATCAGCCTAACATTGTGTTTCTTACACTTAGACACACCTCTCTTGAAAAAACAAGATTCCGAAGAGTGTGATTTGTATTAAGTTTTATATTGTACAAACCGAATATGATATAGGTTGAGACACACTACAAGAATAAGAACATTTCATGACGACGATTTTGGCGACGACAAAGAGTCCTGTCTATAAGTCCCACTAAACGACAAAAAATGGCATCTTTTTACTTTTTTTTTGTTCAAAATACGTTCCGACGGAATTCCCGACGACATGTGGTCGCTAAATGATTATCGATTGTTTATTTATTTATTTTTGTTAAAATAATTTGGCTGCAAAATGAAAACTATTTTCACTCACCTTTTGGCGACGACATGTTGTGAGGTAAGGTTTTCAAATAAAAAAAAATAAAAATAATTATTTTTAATTAAATATTATTTAAAAATATAATTAATTTAATTAAATTTTATCTAAAAAATTCAGTTTAATATTTGGCGACGACATATCGTTGCTAAAAGGTCATTTCAATAAATTATTATTTAAAATATATAATTTATTTTTAAAAATATAATTAATTAAATTAAAATTTTAATATTATTTAAAAAAGTAATATGAAATTTAAATATTATTTAAAAAGGTAATATATTTAAATATAATTATAATATAAAATTTAAATATTACTTAAAAAAGTAATATAAAATATAAATATTATTTAAAAAGTGATATATTTATATATTATATAAAATTTAAATATTATTTAAAAAAACAATATATTTAATACATATTTATATTGTTTAATAAATAATTATAATATAAAATTTAAAATCATTTAAAAAAAGATATATTTATAAGTAAATTGATATATTAAATTAATATTAAAGACTTTAAAAATAATATATTTAATAATAAGTTATATAATTTTATTAATAAATATAGTTTTAAAGTTAAATATTATTTTACAATAAAATATAATGAGCATAAAAACGATTAAAACGATTTCTATTAAAATGAGTTACCAATTATTTATTTTATCACGGTGTGAAGTTATATCAAAAGTCCGTGTTACATGTAATCAACAACATTATGAATCATTGCATCTCGAGTGTGTGACACAACTAACAATGTTATCAATTAATCGATTAAGTAGTTCTATTGACACAAATATAAGCTTAAATTGGTCGATCATTAAATTTCGACAACAATGACATAGTATTGATCATTATATCCCTTTATACTATAATTACGAAAGCGTTTTTGATTGCGGTCGATTATTGGAGAAACGTACGTTTTTTTATTGATAAGTCATACGCTTTTATCAAAACCGTGTTTAATAAATGTCATATTCGAGATTGTTGTCACGTTTCGAGTTCGAAACATATTTTTGATAAAGCATATTAACTTAAATATAACATGTAGTATGTATAAATAGGTTTGAGTAAAAGTGAAAGCTTAAATAACAAAAGCTAGGACGAGAATACGAGAAATAGATGTTTGTTGCGCTGATCATAAGTTGTTGCGCCATATGGTGTTGTTGCACAACACTGTTGCGCTATGCAACATGTTTTTGCACAACATGGTTTTTGTTACGGTATAAATTATTGTTTTGGTAAAAATGTTCCCGCTGCGTCGTAGCAGGAGGGAGTTGCGGCGTAGTGGCTTGTTTTGCAAAAGTGTTTGTTACCAAAGATTTTGTTACGAAAGTTGTTAAGGTAGTTTGTTTCGTTGAAAGTGTTACGTTGGGGATGGTGTTGCGCAACATAAGCCTTGTTACGCAACTTTTGTTTCGTTACAAAGTGTTACGGAGATACATGGTGTTACGGTGTTTGTTTCGGTAACGAAACAAAGAATAAATTTTCTGGATGCCTGTTGCGTCGCAGCAGGAGGTAGCTGCGGCGCAGTGTCTTGTTACGTTGAGCAATTTTGTTGTTTCGTTAGCCTCATTGCGGCGCAACAGGCTACGAAACAGCAATTAACTTCACGTTTCCGAGTGTTTTAGTCAATGTTTTCTTTAGATATTAATACCTTATGTCTAAAATGTGTTTTCTTTAGTCAATGTGTTTTGTTTGAAATCAAATGAAAGTGAGAGATGGGAAGTCAACTGGAGATCCAAAATAAGTGGGCTAAAGGCCAAAAATTTGTGAGAGTGACCAACCCTTTTGGCCTTATCTGACCATGACTGCGTTGCAGTCATAGGGGACTGCGGCGCAGTCTTTGACTTTTCAAAAAGTCAAATTTCGTTAAAAGGACTGATTTGTAATGTTTTTGCCGTCAAGTCAAGTTAAAGAACCAACTTTGTAATAGACTTTAAGTTAGAGGACTAACTTTGAAAGATATATAAACGTTAATTTTAATCGTATATATAAAGGCATAAAACTCCCTAACCAACTTACGAGCATACCTATTTTTACCAGGCACTTAGGTCTAAATATTTTCTGACACGGAAACCGAATACTATGATTAGCCCGACAAAACGTAAAATATAAGAATACGAAATGTATATAAATAAATACAAATACGCGATAGACGCAATTAAATCCAAATAACAAGTAATAGGGTCAAAACGAATCTCGAAAATAAAACGATAAATAGAATAATAACGGGAATATACCTTGAAATCTGCGGTTGTCACAACCTAAGTGTGCATTACTAGAATAATATATGGATGCGTAGGCGTGCATCCCTAGAGTATTACATAGATGCTTGAGTGTGCATCGAATGTTATTCGGATATTGATATATCAATTTGTAAAAAAAGAAATTCTTATATGTTACGATATTTAAGTTAGAGTGTATAAGGGTTAATGCACTCCAGGGTCACTGTACTCTTCCAAATAATCCGATTGGATCATTGAACTAAAAAAAAAATATGTCGTTATCACTCTATTTTCAAAAAAAGTTTAAAATGATCACTCATGATTCAAGAAAAATCTAAATGGGTCACCTGGACAACCTGCAACCGGCTAGTAACAGGTGACATTCAATTTATATTAGAGTTAATGCACCCAATGATCACTATACTCTTTCAAAAAATCCGATTGAATCACTCGACTAATAAAATATATATAACTTTCCTTCTACTTTTTAAACCCGTTTATTTGCATCATTTGGGCCCACGACAACTTATTGTTCTAGGTTAAAAACTAAATTTTTATAAAATTAAATTTTTTATTTATTTAATATAATGGTTTGTGTTTTTGTTGAATCATACTTTCCCCATTAATTAAAATTTTGGACTCAAAATTCTTCCTTCAATCTGTATATATCTATATCTATATATCTATTCAAATCGGTGTATAACAATCGATGATGTAGAGCACGACTCTCGCTAATTTGAAAGAAAACCTAAATGAAATCGCGTTAGATGTCCACGCCTATGATTTCAACACCATTAACCATAGGCGAAACTGACCGACGGTGATTAATCGAAAACCTCCGATCATAATTAGAGATCCGATCATAATCATCCACGTCAGCATTGTCCTCATCATCTTCGTGGACATCTAACGCGATTTTATTTAGGTTTTCTTTCAAATTAGCGAGAGTCGTGTTCCACATCATCGATTGTTATACACCGATTGGAATAGATATATAGATATATGGATATGAATATATACAAATTAAATGAAGAATTTTGAGTCCAAAATTTTAATTAATGGGGAAAATGTGATTTAATAAAAACCCAAATCATTATATTAAATAAATAAAAAATTTAATTTTATAAAAAATTAGTTTTTAACCTAGAACAATAAGTTGTCGTGGGCTCAAATGATGCAAATAAACGTTTTTAAAAAGTAGAAGGAAAGTTATATATATTAGTCGAATGATTCAATCAGATTTTTTGGAAGAGTAGAGTGATCCTCGGGTGTATTAACCTTATTAACCTAGAACAATAAGTTGTCGTAGGTCCAAATGATACAAATAAACGGTTTTAAAAAGTAGAAGGAAAGTTATATATATTTTATTAGTCGAGTGATTCAATCGGATTTTTTGAAAGCGTACAATGATCCTTGGCTGCATTAACCCGAGTGTATAATTATGTGTTATGTACGTTCAGTGGCGAGTCTAGGATGGTAATGAAGGTAGGTCCTAAAACAATTTAGACGACAAAAAATAATGGATCGAGCGGTTCGAAAATATTAAACTGGTTGGGTCGAAGATTACTACGAATATACATAAAAAGAAAAGTAGTACTGATTAACAAACAATACAATGCTTAAGTAGTTAAGTCACAATATTTCATATAAGTTTATATAAGACGTATACGTTTCAAGAATTTTAAGAATAAATATGGAAATAAGTAAAATCGTGTTTACTTTAACATGTTATTGTCAATGTTGTTTGCTAACTTTAAAATAAAATGTATGTTCATAAACATAATTAATAAACTTGATAAATTTTTAAGTTTATAATTTTATTGTGTATTTATGAGTTTTAGGCACATATTTTTCGTAAAATGAAATATGAATAATATTACTGAAAAAGAATAATTGTTATGATTAAACAATATTAAAAGATAATTTTAGAAAACATAAAGGATTGTTTGTAAACAGTTAAAAAAAATATTAAAAAACAAATGTTTTGGGTGAGATTTGAACCCTTGGCCAAAAAATATTAAGATTTAGCATCACAAAAGGGAGTAACCACTGCACCAGAACCATCTTTTGTATTGTTTTGTAAAACAATTTTCTTAGCCAGGTCCTTCTAATTTTTTAGGTATGTCCTATGAAAAAAGTCTATATCGTTTCTAAACGATTTTGAAAATTAAGGTAGGTCCGAGGACCTGCCTTGCTCAACACTAGACTCGCCCCTGTGTACGTTTAAATCCGGAATGCATACGTGTATAGGATAAAAGAGAGTTACTCATAAGATTATGTCAACAATGTTCTGAGTGCTTGTTTAAGCATCATGAAAGATAAAGAAATTTCAATTATGTTATGTTATGTTTTGAGTACGAATCTAATAGGAACAAGTTATGATCATGATTCAAACTATGCATATGTTGTTTACTTGATATCATTATACTCACCAAGTCATTGGACTTATCGTTATATATTATGACTTTCATGTAGATGAAGCTAGCGGGGAGATTATAGAGTCGGGAAGGAAAATTGCATAGCTGATGGTGAAGCTCGTGTTTGGGTAGCGGGCTCCTCTTAACCATTCTTTAATACATTTGTAACGCCACTTTTATGCAAGTTGTTAGTTGCAATATGTTAATCATAGCATATGATAGTTCAAAAGTTAAAACATGTTTCTAATTAAAAGTCTATTATTTTTCAAGAATTCAGGGTCAAAAAAGTATGTTAAAAAAAAAACACTCTCCGCGCGTAACAGAAAGTGTCGTTTGTTATAGTGACATTAGCCCCACAAGAAGATTTTGTAAGGAAATTTCATAAGCAAGAAGCAAATATTCAATATTTCATTTAAATATTTACAAAACAAAAAAAAATCGACCATTAGATCTTAAAGTGGAATAATAGCGTAAGCATAAATTTAATATTCCTTTCTTTGCATACAACCTCGAAACATAAAAGATGCACAAAATCGATTGCGCTTTTAGGTTATATAAATATTGACCTGAATCTAACATTAGCCAGTCTTTTTTCTATACACTTGCAAAACAATAAAATAAGCACAAACCAATAAATAAGATTGTGAACAAATTAACTTGGTTCATAAGAAAAGATATACACAAGGAATTGTTGAAATGGAATAATAATAATAATGCATTAAAAAGAGGAGATTCTTTTGGGTATGGTGAGCATATAAGAAAGGTAAGTTAGCCTTTGATGATCACTTCTTTACAATGGTACATATGGTATACGATTCTCACATTATAGATGCTTTTTTTCTTTTCAATCCTTCTCTTTCAACCTTTCCTTTTAATGGGTTACTCTTAAAACCCTAATTCATTTTTCTACCTTTTTTTAACTTGGCTTCAGACTTTGAATTTATTTTACTTGTAATAAAAATTAGAAAGATATTAGAAACATATACTCCGTAATAAAAAAGAAAGGCCAAGAGATCGATTGAACCCGCAATATTATGATTATTGGACAACTCACACTGATAGCTCAGAAACGTTTTCACTTAACATCTTACCGAAAGACCTTCTACTATGTTAGAGATAAGCATATATTCTTATAGACCATCATGAGAGATTCTATATAATTTTCTGGAACCACCTTCCAAATTCTCTTCAACTAATAATATATATGCATCTATATATATACATATATCATATATATATGTATATGTATATATATACTCACACCATACCATACGTTCTATCGGTTCTATTTCTCATCATTGTATACACCTCTCACACACACATGCTCAAACATACAAACACAGACGCTAAAGGTGAAGTGGTGAGAAATGGAGCCATCAATCCGAATTGTAGCTTTGCTAATGATTATGTTCGCAACATTACTACTTGTCAATGGAAACAATCTTGACGAAACAAATACGGTGCCTATGTCTCAAATGTCCGATTCACCAATTAAATGTGGATCATGTCCATGCGTAGACCCCTGCGACAACCAGCCACAGCTTCCACCACCGTCACCTCCACCACCACTTCCATGTCTATCACCACCACCACCACCTCCACCTCCACCACCACCACTACCATGTCCATCACCACCTCCACCACCTCCACCGATTACTGAGTATTGTCCTCCAGTTGTGGCAGTAAAACCACCACCTCCACCTCGGTTCATTTACGTTACAAACCCACCTTCAAATGTGTACCATCCTTTCACCATTCAAATTTACTCCGGCGGTGATCGTTGTAGCTTCCCTGGAGTCACTGGTTGGATTGTTTTTGTTGGTTGTGTAGTGTTAGAATGGGCATTGTTTTAAGTTGTTACTAGTTTAATTTTTTATTTACTTCTTTTTATTTGATGGATTCTCTTTATCATTAACATTGGTAACGAAATAATAATAACAAAATCATTGTTATGTTGAAATTTTATTTCTTACCATTTGCTCGTGAAGAATGTTTAATTTTTTGTAGTATCGACGTCCATTTACATGAAGTGTTTGGATTGCAGTTTAAAAGTAGATTATGTATCGAAGGGGTTGTGGTCATCAATGAGATCGAGTTGCGAGTTTTATAGAAGTGGTTAATATTTGTGTTGTATGGTTAACAAACATGGTCATGTATCATGTATAATTAGAAATCAGATACTCGACTATAATAAAAAGTGCTTTGAACACGGTGTTGGAATGACAAGCTAAATGTGTTTGGAAACCATAACAAGGGGTGCGAACCAATAGATTCTAGCCCTTCTAAAACTATATTCCTATGTGTCAATTTAAATATTCACATTTCTATTTCAAATTGTTTCAAAATATACGTCGTCTTTCATATTTTAACCAATCAAACAATAAATTATGTATGTATAGATGATATATTATTATATTTTTGTATTTTCTTTTAACGTGGACTTTTATTGTGTAACAAATCGAGTTAACCTTTAGGGTGACATTTATATCGTGTTTGGTTTGACAAATTATGGGTTTTCGTGTCGGCAAGTTTGTATATCTCTACAAAATTCTACTACCTAATAATTATGTCAAAAAGTTATCTCCAAACCCAATATGTTTTTTAAACAAATTTGTTATCTCAACAGATTTATAACATATTAAATCAAAAGCTGAATTATAAAAATTATAAGTTGCTCGCCGGAAGTATACATTAAACAAACATAAAATACTTATGCAAAATGTGTTTGGCGAATATATAAGAGTAGGGGTGTGAAAAAGAACCGACCCGACCCGAATAACCCGGACCCGAACCCGAAAATGCTAATTAGGGTCGGGTTTCGACGGGTTGCCCATGAAAAACGGGTCTATCGGGTTGACCCGAGTCATCCGAAATCACTAATAGGGTCGGGTTAGGGTTTGGTTTATTAAAAATTTCGGGTTCGGGTTAGACCCGAATAACCCGAAAATAAGTCCAAAAGTACATAAAATTACTATACCTGAACCGATTGGTATTCGATTTTTTAGAAACTTGTATTCGAGATTTATTTACCATCTCCGTTCGAATATTCCCACATCCCTCTATTCAATCGCTATACAGCCGTCGGTCCGTCACTTTACTTTCTTTCCTTTTTTTTCTACTATTATATTTTTTTTCTAGTGTAGATTGAACCCTTATTGGGCTTTTTATTTTTAGTTTTGGACTTTTTAATTGCACATAGAAAGTCCATCAACATTGTCTGCTACTTCTTTTTATTTTCTTAACTTGTACGTCGCAAAACGAAAATTGCTTTTTCATTTCATGAATGTTTTTGAAGTGATTTTTTTTCCTCTAACTTTAGTCTACAATAAACGACAATGAAGATTTATTTTCGTTGTTGAACATTAATTTCGTCCACGAGCATATGTATGTGTGCGTGTATTTCTTTATGCATCCCAAACCCGGACCCGAAGTATCCAACCCGACTTAAACCCGACCCAACTGAGACCCGAACCCGAAAACCCGAATCCTTATTAGGGTCGGGTTAGGGTCAATTTTTCTTGATAAAAACCCGACTGCCCGACCCGAAATATCCTTATTAGGATCGGGTTAACCTGAATAACACCCATATACAAGAGGGTGAGAGTGTATGTCCTTGTGATTGGCCAAGGTGGAGGTTGTGAGGTAGATCGTGGGGACAAAGTCCAAATGTTTTTTGGTACTATATCATTCTTATTTCCATCCTTTTGTCTGGAGATATGACGTTCGTATCCTTTCTACGTAACCTCCCTTGGATATGGCGGGTATAAGGTTGGCTACGCTTACATCTTCGCACATTGGTGCTTTCATTACGACCATTAGAGTGTTTATCCCTTTTGGGTGATAAATTCCCTTACGTCAACCAAGTTTAAGAACATAATTTTACTCCTTAGAGTTGGTGTTACTCGTACCCTAGATTAGATAGGATACGTTAGTAACAATCGATCCAACATTAACTTCCAAGTTAGATTATGGAGCTTTTAAACTCTTATCTCAAATGGTAGGCAACGGATCTATTTGTGGGACACTACAGTCTACAAAAGTATAGTAGAGATAAGATGGAAAAAAAACTAGAAATAAATGGACTTTTAGTTTGACGGTACACGAATTGAGCTATTAATTTAGAGAATGTGGGTTCGAGGCCCGAAAGGAATAAAAAGTGTTAATCTTTGTGGTGTGATATAATTGTGTCTTTCTAAAAAATAATGTAAAAACTAATTATGTCAATCATCTTCTAATTATGTAAGACACGGTGTAGGATTTTACGACAAGAAGACGAAGATTGAACACTTTAACTAGTCCTTAAATCCGTGTATACACACGGACAGTTTCAGAATTTTTATTTATAAACATATATTTTATATTATATTTTTTGGTAATTTAATAATATGTCACGTATTAAACAAAATATATGACCGAAGAGAAAAGAAAAAAGAAAGGTTAAATAGAATATTATGTAATTGAGAAAAAAATAATAATAATATCATGTAGGTAAATACTCGTGTAAACATACGAACAATTTAAATTCAAAAATTGCTATAGCAAACAAATTATTATGTACTTTCTAAAAATACGTAAAATAAAATGTTTACGAAGAAGAAATAGTTAAAAAAAATTCATATTTTTTTTTCCCACTATTATTAATATATGATCAAAAATCTAGACGTTGACGGATATGATAAATTTGGTTGAAACTAAAATATATGGAAGTCATTAGTCATTTATGTAAAAATTAAGAAATTTTGAAATAATAGAAAACAAATCAATTGTGTTTTAAAAATTATAAAGTTAAAAATGTATTTAGGGTTCTTCGAAAAAAATGAAAAAGAAACGATTGCTATTATCTAGTTTTTGGAAATGAAAAGGTTATTAGCAATTATAAATTAAATATATTTTAGTTAGATGGTGAATATATATTGTAATTTCTAGAATTGATTAAGGATTATTATTATCGTGATTGTTTAATAAGGGTTTATTAGAATTATATGGATATATTTTAGTTAAATGGTGAAATTTTTGTTTAGAAAATATAAAAAAATAAATTGAATAAAATGTTAAAAATAAATGTTCAAATTGATTTTATAAACTATTTGAAATGACTTCCTATTAGTGAAGCTAATTTTTCAAATTCCTTTTCTTTTATATATATATATATATATATATATATATATAGGAGGAGGTTCTTATAAACCAATATTTAAAGTAAAATAAGTAAAAAAATATGAAAAAATAATTTATAATATGTGTAATTTTGTATTATGTTTATTTATTCAGTTATAATAAACTTTAAAAAAGAAAGTTTTGATATGCATCAAAATATATGTCGTTTAGGGGTTGTGCATCAAATTCATTGTTTTTGTGCAGTAAATATTCAAATTTGATGCACAACGATAAAACTACCCATTTTTTGATGTACAACAAAACTTTGTTTTTTAAAGTTTGATATATGGTTAAAATGAACGATAATCCAAAATATCTAACGTTATAAATTATTTTTTAATCTTTTTTTACTTATTTATCCTAATGTTTGTTTTACAAGAACCAACATCTCTCTCTCTCTCTCTCTCTCTCTCTCTCTCTCTCTCTCTCTCTCTCTCTCTCTCTCTCTCTCTCTCTCTCTATATATATATATATATATATATATATATATATATATATATATATATATATATATATATATATATATATATATATTAAGATTAGTTAATCAAGGTACCGTGCCCTCAGACTGGATCTACGAATGACTTCTAATAGCACCCGGAGTGATAATGCTCCACAATGTGGGTTGTGGAGGTTGTGGGGAAAAAGGTAATGACGTGGCAGTGAGAATAAGGATTGTGAGATCGTTGGGTGGTATGATAATGAGGGTTGTGGAGGTTGTGGGATTATTTTATTATTATTATTTTTTTTCTTAAAACATTAAATAAAAGATAAATAAATAATTAAAAGAATATAAAATATTAAAACTTAATAACTAAAACATTAAATAAGATAAATAAAAAATACAAATAAATAAATAAGACAAATAAAAAAACAATACAAATAAAAACTAAACTAAAAAAAAATACAAATAAATAAATAAGATAAACAAACTTGAGCAGATTCAATGGTGTTATTCACAGTCTTCCTACGAGTCCTTACACCACCATTTTCTACATCACTTAGAAAATAACTAGGTCGTTTTCTTTGTCGTTGGGTCGATACAGAAACGAATTTCCATTTTGGATATGATCTCTCCAGCACTGTTTTCCAGAATAATTGAGGTTGAGGTCCAGCGAAAACATTTCGATGGATGTCAAGCCCAATTATTCTGGAAAACATTGTTGGAGAGACAATATCCAAAATGGAAATTCGTTTCTGAATCGACCCAACGACAAAGAAAACGACCTAGTTATTTTCTAACTGATGTAGAAGATGGTGGTGTAAGGACTCGTAGGAAGACTGTGAATAACACCATTGAACCTGCTCAAGTTTGTGATTGTGGCGTCGAAAGATTGTTTGTGTTTGTTTGGGGAGCGTTTGAGGAAGATGAAGACATTTTGTGTTTAGGGTTTAGGGTTTTGGAATTTGTATGAGATTGTATGAGATTAAAAATAAGTTTGTTGAAAGAAGGTGTGATTTTTTTTGGTTAAAATGATGTTGTATTTATAGCTGAAATTTGGTAAAAAAGAAAAAAAAATAATAATTATTTTAAAAAACAACAGTATTATTACCGTTGAGTAAAAAAAGAAAAAAAAAATGGCAAAACACTGGCAACGAGCCGTTGTGCTCACAACGCTCGCTCCAGAACGAAGCCACAACGAAGCAACCCGGAGTGATAACGGGCACAACGCTCGTTGTGAGCTCCACAACGAGCCCACAACCCCCCCCCCCCCCCCCCGGGTGCTCTAAGGCAACTTGAATAAAGTAAATCGTGTAAATCGCAAACAAGTGACACGAGGTTGGGATCGAACTTGAGACTAAGGGGGTTAAGAAAAACAAACCATACCGGACCGAAACTCGAGTAAGCCAATTAGAGTTGCCGAGTGATAGTGTTAGTAGGGAATGGCTCATACACATAGCCCATTAACCCCCTAAACACATAACCTGACTTACAAAAGGTTGCATGCTATCTCCTAGCTCCGGCGTCCGGCCACTTGTCCCCAGCATCCGGACATTTCGTCCCGGCGTCCGACACAAGGCTCCGCGTCCGGACACTTGGCCCTTGACCCCGTGTCCGGGTAAAATGGCCCCGGCACCAGGCCCCGTGTCCGGGTAAAATGGCCCCGGCACCCGGCCCCGTGTCCGGGTAAAATGCCCCCGGCACCAGGCCCCGTGTCCGGGTAAAACGGCCCCAGTCCGAGTAAAACAGCCCCGTGTCCGGGATCCGGAAGTTGTGTCCCGGCACTCTGGCCCCGTGTCCGGGAAACATGGCCCCGTGTCCGGGATCCGGGAGTTGTGTCCCGGCACTATGGCCCCGTGTCCGGGAAACATGGCCCCGTGTCCGGGATCCGGGAGTTGTGTCCCGGCACTCTGGCCCCGTGTCCGGGAACCAGGCCCCGTGTCCCGGGAACCAAGCCCCGTGTCCAGGAACCAGGCCCCGTGTCCCGGGAACCAGGCCCCGTGTCCGGGAACCAAGGCCCCGTGTCCGGGAACCCAGGCCCCGTGTCCGGGAACCAGGCCCCGTGTCCGGGATCCAGGCCCCGTGTCCGGGAACCCAGGCCCCGTGTCCGGGAACCAGGCCCCGTGTCCCGGGAACCAGGCCCCGTGTCCGGGAACCAGGCCCCGTGTCCGGGAACCAGGCCCCGTGTCCCGGGAACCAGGCCCCGTGCCCGGGAACCAGGCCCCATGTCCGGGCAAAATGGCCCCGTGCCCGGGAATCCAGCCCCGTGTCCGGGAATTTGGCCCGGCACCCGAGCCTCGTCCCCGCGTCCGGGAATCCGGCCCCGTGTCCGGGAGTTTAGTCCCGACACCATGACCCGGTGTCCGGCACTCATAGCCCGACGTCCGGCACTCGTGGTCCGATGTTCAGCACTTGGTAGCACTTACGCCTAGGCTGTCACTAATGTTTTTGGCCCGGCATTCCAGAGCCAATACTTATACCTTGTATCTAATAAGTACCGTATTCCTCCAAGCCAACACTCATGCCTTGGGATTCATCTCATAGTATCATGTTCCTGACATCCTACCAGTCAGACACTCAAGCCTAATCCTTGAGTGTAACCGTCAGAGCATTAATAAAGTTATATAATGATATAGACGTTAATAGCCGTTGGAATCCTATTGATGAGCCATAAATGGTCATCATTGCCATACGTTGTTGATACCTGGTAGTGTTGGGTATAAATACTCCACACTTCAGGTTTTGGAGGCCAGCTTCATCATCTTCTCCACTCTCATACTTGCACACATTACCTCTTGACCGGAATACCTATACACTTCCCGCAGTAAGCATATTCCGATCATATTTCTCCAACCAGCCACTTGACCACCTTCGGCTCGCCAAGAGCTTGATAGGTTCGCACTGCTAAGCAGGAGGTCAAGGGGTTGAATCCCAAACACCCAAGTTACTGAGCCTGCTACTATTTGCTCAAACATTGGCGCCATCCGTGGGACACGTTTTAGCAACGGTGTCTCATTTCATTTCTATCTTTTTTCATTTCATTTCTTAGTTTCACCACCATTTTTTCTTCTCCATGGAAGGAAATTCCTCATCACAAATCGGTTCAGTTAAGCCAAAGACAACCACCAATACCCCATCCACCACCCCACCTAATTACATATACATGGCGCAGGAAGAAACTACATCTCGCAAAAGGAAGGCATCAGTCCTTCAGGATTGGGTGACGGAGCCTATTTGCTTCCCACCAATTGAAACTCCTTCCATCAACCCTGTAGTAATACAAATCCGGTTAGCCAACTATGAAGTGAGCAAGGCATATGTTGATACAGGGAGCTCAATGGACATTATTTATGCCCACTGTTTTAGGAAGCTCCCTGAAAAAGTACAAAATTCAAAGCGTCCAACACAATTCCCTCTAGTGGGGTTTTCAGGTGAGACGCATTGGCCAATCGGAGAGGTAGCAATAAACATGATGTTAGGAGAATATCCACACTATAGGTTAGAAATGATTAATTTTGCAATCATTGATGTACCATCGGCCTACAATGTCCTACTGGGCAGGCCTGCATTACAAAAATTTGGAGCAATTCCATCAACCATTCATGGCATGATAAAGTTCCCTACCCCAGCTGGCATAGCCACAGTCAGGGCTAGAACGTCATGGCCTAAAGAGTGCAAACAGGCAGAGAAACCAAAACTGGTAGAGGGTCCCAAAAGTGATCCGGCAATGGAAATCATTGATGGTCCGGAACAAAAAGTTATTATTAATAAACATTTCCCTGAACAACCAGTGACCATTGGTTCACAACTCCCAACACAGACAAAGACTAAACTCATAGCGTTACTAGAATCAAACCTTGATGTCTTTGCATGGCAGACATCAGACATGACTGGTGTCCCAAGGGAACTAGCAGAGCATTCCCTAAACGCGAATCCCAATATTGTGCCAATCCGACAGAAAAAACGAGGCATGGCCCCGGATCGTAGTAAATCTGCATGTGACCAAGTAAACAAAATGGTCGAAGCAGGGATTGTCAGAGAGGTAAAATACCAAACTTGGATTGCTAATCCAGTTATGGTAAAGAAGGGAGATGGTTCTTGGAGATTATGCGTTGATTTCAAAGACATTAACAAAGCTTGTCCAAAGGACAACTATCCTTTACCAGAAATCGATTGGAAAGTGGAATCCTTAGATAGATTTAGACTCAAATGCTTTTTAGATGCATATAAAGGTTATCACCAAATTTGTATGAAAAAAGGTGATGAAGACAAAACAGCTTTTCACACAGACCAAGGCATATTTTGTTTCCAAAAAATGCCATTTGGCTTGAAAAACGCTGGAGCAACCTATCAACGTCTAATAGATGAAACTTTCAAAAATCAAGTGGGAAGGAACATAGAAGCCTATGTAGATGACATAGTTATCAAAAGCAATACGGAAGACATCATGTTGGCTGATATCCTGGAAACTTTCCAAACATTACGTAATATTAACATGAAGCTTAATCCATCCAAGTGTAGTTTTGGCATGGAGGAAGGAAAATTCTTGGGACATATTGTTACACCTAATGGCATCAAAGTCAATCCTAAGAAGGTTCAGGCAGTCATTGACATGCCATCTCCTTCCACCAAAAAGCAAGTCCAAAGCCTAAATGGCAAGCTAGCAGCACTTAGCCGTTTCTTGTCCAAAGCCGCAGATCGATCCCTCCCTTTCTTTAATACCTTAGAGGGATGCATTCGGAAAAAAGACTTCTCATGGTCTGAAGAAGCAGAAGTGGCATTTCAAGAAATGAAGAAATTCATGGCCAATCTCCCAACACTCACGGCTCCAATAGCGGGGGAGACACTAACTATATACTTGGCTGCTTCCAAGGAATGTGTAAGCGCAGTTTTAGTAGCCCAACGGGGCGACTCACAAATGCCGATCTATTTCATCAGTAGGGCACTAAAAGGCCCAGAGGTTAATTATCCATGTTTGGAAAAATTGGCACTCTCTTTGGTTCATGCGTCTAGACGTTTGAGGAGATATTTTCAAGGACATCCCATCCAAGTGCTAACAGACAAACCAATCAAACAAATATTGGGTAAACCAGAAGTGTCGGGACGATTAGCAAAATGGGCAATTGAACTGGGAGAACATGAAATTTCTTTCCAACCTCGAAACTCGATGAAAGGACAAATCTTGGCAGATTTCCTGGCTGAAATCGAAGGAATGGAAGAACCAAAGGATCCATTAGTGACAGACAGCCCTCCTTGGACCCTCTTCACAGATGGCGCATCCAGCCTAGAAGGGTCAGGAGCTGGTCTCATACTCACAGATCCAGATAAAAACGAGTATACCTACGCCCTTAAGTTTGACTTCCCGGCAACCAACAATGAAGCCGAATATGAAGCTCTCTTATCAGGGCTACGAATAGCTAGAAAGATGGGAGTTCAAAATATAGAAGCTTTTGTGGACTCCCAGTTGGTAGCTAATCATATCAATGGTAGCTATGAAGCAAATCAAACTTCCATGCAACAATACTTGGAAGAAACCAGAAAAATCATTTCGGACTTCTCAAAATTTACCATAGAGCAAGTGCCAAGAAACCGTAACAAAATAGCAGATGCATTAAGCAAACTTGCAGCATCCTCCTTCGCCCACCTCAAGAAAGAATTATTGGTGGAAGTCCTAACTGAGAAATCCATAGTGCCAACAAAGGAAGTGGCCGCAATAACGGAGGAAGACTGTTGGATGACTCCAATAAAAAACTTCCTTCAGAATGGACAACTCCCGGAAGACAAACAACTAGCAAGGAAAATCAGAATGAAGGCACCAATGTATCTCCTCATAGACAACTACCTGTTTAGGAAGTCTTTTTTGGGTCCACATCTAAGATGTGTCGGCCCAACACAAGCAAAGGATCTAATTCAGGATGTACATGGTGGAAGTTGTGGCATGCATGCAGGCCCTCGTTCGGTAACCACTAAGGTCATGAGACTTGGATACTTCTGGCCATCCATGCACAGAGATGCAAAGGAAGAAATTGAAAAATGTGAATCATGCCAAAAACATGCGTCAATCTCAAAAATGCCAAAGCAGGACCTCATTCCAGTGACTAGCGCATGGCCATTCTACAAATGGGGAATCGACATTGTCGGACCATTCCCCCATGGGGTAGGCAATGTTAAATACCTTTTAGTGGCTGTGGACTATTTCACAAAATGGATTGAAGCTAAGCCCTTGGCAACTATCACCGGGCCTCGAATGATAAGCTTCGTTTGGGAACAAATAGTATGTCGCTTTGGAGTTCCACACGTCCTAGTAAGTGATAATGGAAAACAATTTGCAGATAATCCATTTAAGACTTGGTGTCAGGATATGGATATCCAACAACGATTCACCTCTGTGGCACACCCACAAGCTAATGGTCAGGTTGAAGTCATGAACAAAGCAATCGTCAAGGGAATTAAGGCCAGATTGGGAAAATATGCAAAGGCATGGGTAGACGAAATCCCAGGCATTCTTTGGGCACATAGAACTTCCCCCGGCAGAACTACATCTGAAACCCCTTTCAGCCTAGTCTATGGCACTGAGGCAGTTATCCCACCAGAACTTACAATCCCTACTCACCGGACTCTTCATTTCAATCCGGAGCTAAATGAAGAAGCCCTAAGAGAGAACTTGAATATCATCGAGGAGCGAAGAGAAATATCTCTCATCCGACAAGCAGAAAGCCATAGACAGATGGCTAAGTATTATAACCAAAGAGTCCGACACACATCTTTCAAAGTGGGAGATCTCGTATGGCGGAAGAATGAAGCTAGCAGGACCGAAAACTTGGGCAAGTTGGGTCCCACATGGGAAGGCCCATATAGTGTCCTTGAAGCACATGGAACTGGCTCCTACACCCTGTCTGACTTAGATGGACAACCATTACCCAGGACATGGAATGCAATGAATCTAAAAAGGTGCTACATTTAATATTTACATACTATTGCTGATTGTCAGCACTTGCAACCACAACACCCGTCAGGATGTGCCTAGCCAACAGTTGTTTCAATGCTGAAAGTTTAAAAAAAAAAAAAAAAAAAACAATCAACAACTAGCCAAGTCTGGATATCTGGGAAATCTGGCAAACTTTGGTATTTGGCCAACTCACTCATCAGGGATTTGGCCACACCATAAGAAAACGCTCTTCAAAGAGTCATTCACAGCAATGCACCTCAAAACACAAAGTGGTCTGATCTATATATCCCACAAGGCAACAAACCTGATGCACCACCCCAAACTACGTTTGGAGGGAAATTTAGCAAAAGGCACATATAGACATCTTAAATCTACGCCAAACATGCAATCACATATTCGTCTTTTTACCTACCGGGAAAAGGCAAGCACTTCTCATTGGGAAGCGACATCACTCGCGAGTAAAACAAATTGAAGGTTAACCAACAAAAGTGCCATCGGCACGATATGAAATATACATGAGATGCCAACATCTAGCTATGTCATCGGCATACAAAAGAACCATAGGTACTCAAATGATTGTCATAGACACAACTCAATATAATTACTCTTACGCACACCCAAGATGGTGTGACACAACATCCAAGATAACAGGTTAAAAATGTGTTATTGGCTTGATCACCCAATAAAACATTATTTTTCAAAGACACATTGGACATGGCCTCGGTCAGAACTACTCAAGGCAACCTCAAGCGGCCAAGAAAGGCATGGCCAAAAAATAGCCGGAAGAGACAATAAGAACAAAAAAAGTTAGGCTTCAAAAAACCATTTTAAAACCTAACTGGGGGGCATGATAGTGTTAGTAGGGAATGGCTCATACACATAGCCCATTAACCCCCTAAACACATAACCTGACTTACAAAAGGTTGCATGCTATCTCCTAGCTCCGGCGTCCGGACACAAGGCTCCGGCGTCCGGCCACTTGGCCCCAGCATCCGGACATTTCGTCCCGGCGTCCGACACAAGGCTCCGCGTCCGGACACTTGGCCCTTGACCCCGTGTCCGGGTAAAATGGCCCCGGCACCAGGCCCCGTGTCCGGGTAAAATGGCCCCGGCACCCGGCCCCGTGTCCGGGTAAAATGCCCCCGGCACCAGGCCCCGTGTCCGGGTAAAACGGCCACAGTCCGAGTAAAACAGCCCCGTGTCCGGGATCCGGAAGTTGTGTCCCGGCACTCTGGCCCCGTGTCCGGGAAACATGGCCCCGTGTCCGGGATCCGGGAGTTGTGTCCCGGCACTATGGCCCCGTGTCCGGGAAACATGGCCCCGTGTCCGGGATCCGGGAGTTGTGTCCCGGCACTCTGGCCCCGTGTCCGGGAACCAGGCCCCGTGTCCCGGGAACCAAGCCCCGTGTCCGGGAACCAGGCCCCGTGTCCCGGGAACCAGGCCCCGTGTCCGGGAACCAAGGCCCCGTCTCCGGGAACCAAGGCCCCGTCTCCGGGAACCAAGGCCCCGTGTCCCGGGAACCAGGCCCCGTGTCCGGGAACCAGGCCCCGTGTCCGGGAACCAAGGCCCCGTGTCCGGGAACCAAGTCCCCGTGTCCGGGAACCGCCCCGTCTCCGGGAACCACGCCCCGTGTCCGGGAACCAGGCCCCGTGTCCCGGGAACCAGGCCCCGTGTCCGGGAACCAGGCCCCGTGTCCGGGAACCAAGGCCCCGTGTCCGGGAACCAAGGCCCCGTGTCCGGGAACCAGGCCCCGTGTCCGGGAACCAGGCCCCGTGTCCGGGAACCAGGCCCCGTGTCCCGGGAACCAGGCCCCGTGTCCCGGGAACCAGGCCCCGTGTCCGGGAACCAGGCCCCGTGTCCGGGAACCAGGCCCCGTGTCCGGGAACCAGGCCCCGTGTCCGGGAACCAGGCCCCGTGCCCGGGAACCAAGCCCCATGTCCGGGCAAAATGGCCCCGTGCCCGGGAATCCAGCCCCGTGTCCGGGAATTTGGCCCGGCACCCGAGCCTCGTCCCCGCGTCCGGGAATCCGACCCCGTGTCCGGGAGTTTAGTCCCGACACCATGACCCGGTGTCCGGCACTCATAGCCCGGCGTCCGGCACTCATAGCCCGGCGTCCGGCACTCGTGGTCCGATGTTCAGCACTTGGTAGCACTTACGCCTAGGCTGTCACTAATGCTTTTGGCCCGGCATTCCAGAGCCAATACTTATACCTTGTATCTAATAAGTACCGTATTCCTCCAAGCCAACACTCATGCCTTGGGATTCATCTCATAGTATCATGTTCCTGACATCCTACCAGTCAGACACTCAAGCCTAATCCTTGAGTGTAACCGTCAGAGCATTAATAAAGTTATATAATGATATAGACGTTAATAGCTTGGAATCCTATTGATGAGCCATAAATGGTCATCATTGCCATACGTTGTTGATACCTGGTAGTGTTGGGTATAAATACTCCACACTTCAGGTTTTGGAGGCCAGCTTCATCATCTTCTCCACTCTCATACTTGCACACATTACCTCTTGACCGGAATACCTATACACTTCCCGCAGTAAGCATATTCCGATCATATTTCTCCAACCAGCCACTTGACCACCTTAGGCTCGCCAAGAGCTTGATAGGTTCGCACTGCTAAGCAGGAGGTCAAGGGGTTGAATCCCAAACACCCAAGTTACTGAGCCTGCTACTATTTGCTCAAACACCGAGTGGGGTAGAATTAGGTTTGATATGCTATATAGCTTGGTTGATCGGATCAACTTGACAAACCCGGTGTAGATAAAAAAAATATAAAATAATAATAATAATAATAATAGTGGAAGCCATCATCACCCCTCCATCTCCTCCATTTCTCAAAAACCTCCATCTCCTTAACAACTTTGTATCAATCCTTTGATAATTCAATGTTTCCAAACAAATTTAACTACTTTTAAGATTAGAATGAACACCAACAGTAATCAATCGGGTTTCTTTTTAGAAAAAAAACGATTTTTAATTGTGGGCCCCACACCTCCTTCGTCACTTTCTCCGCTCAAAACCGACGCCACCCACGGTAAGCGTTGGGAGCGGTCTTAGGGGGAAGAAGGTGGTTCTATCCGATCCACATATCCGTAAATACAAACCTTATAGTGCAATTCAAATTGTCCCAAATTGTCCAATTGAACAATTTGGTTTTATCCAAATAGTGAAGACCTATAGCACTTCCTCGTCAATCAACAATTAAAACCTTTACTAAACAATATGACGTCAACATTCATTTTCGGGTTTGACTTTTATAATATGTGTTATTTGAGCTAGATTTGATCCATAGAGAATGGTGTTCTAATATATATATATATTTTTTAATATGTAAATTCACACATAATTTTCTTTAAGAATAGTTAATTACATAAATGGTTTCTATGTTTTGTCATAATTTATGGATTTGGTCCCTTCATGTAACGACAAACTAACGGACTTAACGAAGTAACGACTGAACCCGAACAATTTTAAAAGCACATAGACTGAACCTGCAAAAGAAAAGCACAGGAACTGAACCCGAAAACCCCGATAAACTACAGGGACTATTTATGTAATTAACTCTAATATTATTCATCTTGTCTTGGTTCTCTTTTGCCGTTATTTGATCTTTTCTTTTGGTTCTCTTAATGTTCACGGTGTTTAGCTTGTCCGAGTTTTGCAAGTTGTTCGTTGCTCATCTTTCCCATCCTGAGTGCGCTCGTTTTGCATTTTAATATATTTAGACGCTAAAATAAATAAATAAAACGTGAACAGTTATCTATATATATTATAAAGCATTTGAGTAAAAAAGTTGAAAAATTAAGTACCAAAATGTCTAAATTCCCCCTTAATAATCTTCATTAATAGTTAATAATTTGAAACTCATCAATCATTTTAACAATTAATTCACATTTATTTATACTAATATTTAAACAAAATCAAAATGTTGGAATGAATTTTATATATACCTATTTTAAACCTTTAAATTAACATATTAATCTAACTGAAATTAATAATATTATATATATTCCCAACTTAAGTTCAATATTTGTACTATACTTTTATTAGACGAAAATATTTTGACATTGCTACACCGCGTAGGTATCCTGCTAGTTTAAATAAAATTTTTTTGTTAATAAACGTCCATAATGTCAAAAATAAACAAAGAATTTAGCTTGCATAAAGATATAGACATAAATTTCAGGTGATGAGTATCAATCAGTAAACACATAACAAAATCTATTTTATGTATTACCTACATAATTAAGCATCAAAGAATATATCACAATAAACAAAATGAAGAGTTTATAACTTAAATGGTTTTTGTGACAAAATAAAGAGTTTATAAATCTAGAAAGTGACGACATAGAAAAGGGTAACTTAGAAGATATGGATTGTTTTTAGACTTTTTGGACATCAACTTTTTACCTCTTTAGTATGCACTACCACAAAAAGTATTATGCAGACCGGTTGTAAAGGCTTGTTATATGTTAGAGGTCTACTTGATTAAAAATAATGTAGACCGGTTCTCTAACCGGTCCTGATATGATCAATTAGACATGTTCTTAATTTTTTTGCACACGTTTGAATATCATTTAGACTGGTTAATATGTCTTTTAGACCTATTTAAAATGATATTCATATTCTTTTTAGACCTTTGATATTTTCTTTTAGACCTCTTTTAGCAGGTCTTAATATTTTCTTTTTAGACGTGTGTCCCATAAATTCCAAAATCTAAAATCTAATTTTAAAATCACAGATTACATTAATTTGGAATTTATAACCCAAACAAAAAATTCAGTACTATTATTAAAACGAAAATATATTATGAAGATATTCAAAGTATTAACACACGTTCGGGTACATACAAAACAATAATCCAATCGTATTTACTACATAATATTCAACAAAATTAAACAAAACTAACTACTTGATATGAAATCTCAAGTGCCAAAAACTAATAGATCCAAAAACTTATAATTTCTTGTCCAACATGGCTCTTCGAGTTTCCTTTGTCCCTAACAGACATTAAGATCAACATAAACATTTTTAGTCTTCAAAAAGTCTAAAGATGAATGTATTACGAAGATCAAAGTGAATTATAGAAGTCTTTTTACGACATATACCTTAACCACTTTCCAGGAGCAAATCGGGAAGATCTTAGAGGAAATATTATAATTGTGTTAGAATTTATAGAAACAATTTAATTTAATACCAAAATAAAAAATATAATTTCTTACTTATCTACACTGTGAGCAAAGCCCAAGATTTTCTTGTGTGATATTGAATGAATTATGCAAAACCCAAAATTTTCGTCTGAAATAAACCAATTTCCTGACAATTATATAGAAGATTTGGTCAGAGAGAAACAAATATATTTTCATATGAACACAAATATGAATTTAAAAACATATAATTATCTCAAAAAATAAATAAAAAATGGTATTTAATAGTATTATCTTAGAAAAAATGGTAGTTGAATTCAAAATAAAGAATCACTTTTCACAGAGCATTAATGGAGTTTTTTTTTTTTTTTTTTTGAATAAATGTAATCAATGATAGATATAGAGAATAGAAGTTATAGAATAAATAGTTTTTAGGAGAAATTTACTGGCCACGTTTAAAAATCTTCACAAAATTTTATCTAGACCAGGTGATTTAGAATTAGTCGTTTGCATTTTCTTTCTAGACCTCTTGATACATTTAGACCGGTTATTATATTACTATCTAGACCCCTTGTTTAAATTTAGTCGCTCTCATTTCTTTTTTAGACCTCTTAACATATTTAGACCGGTTCCCATGATATATTAAGACCTGTTATCACTTTTAGTTTTGGCGGAACTTATTATATAGACCAATTACATTTTTATCGGTCTAAATGTATGGGTCTAGATAACTATAAATGTAGTAGTGATGTTTAATGCTTTTTTTGTATTTAACTACTTAGCACCTAATACTTAAAGTATATGTTCTTAGATCTTGATACTGGGTTTCTAAAGTTGTTTGCATGAATATTAATGTCGGATACACGATTTAAATTATCTAACCAAACTAGTTCCCTCAGGCCCTCACCTCTTTGTACCTCTAGTCTTAGTCCCTAATCTAGCAATGCCGTCTTTTGGTCCTTCCCTTTTGAGAACCTTGGTTTCAACCGGAAATTGGATAATAAATAAAATGGATAATATGAATTGATAATTTGTTAAAAATGTGGCTAGTGAGAGGATGTCTTTTCGTTGGTTAAGCACTAGGTGCACATAATGGAATGATGTTAAAGATGAGTCTCTTTGGATTTGATATCCTCGATCGATGATCACGTTGTCTTAGTTCTCTTTTGCCGTTGTTTTGGCTTTTCTTTTGTTTTTTTTTTATCTAAGTTGATGGTGTTTAGCTTGTCCGGGGTTTTGTAAGTTGTTTATTGCTCATTTTCCGATCTTGAGATCCCATTTTGAGTTTTAATAAATTTTTAGCTTTGCATGAAAAAAACGTGACTAGTTATTTAATAAGAAAGTTGTAAATAAACGTACAAAATTTCCAAAAATAAACAAACAATTTAGCTTTCAGTAAATATAAATTTCAGATGATGTGTATCAATCAATAAACATAAAAAACAAAATCTTTGATATTTTCTAAAAAATTTGAAATACTACGAATAATATAAAAAGATATTATATTTCTTTGTAACAATAATTTACATCTCCTCGCTATCCATTTGTTCTGTGAGTGAGACAAGAATATTGGAATCGCAACAGAAGATCAAGGAACGCTCCTTTACGTACAATAACAAGTCTCGGGTTCATATTCGGAAAAAAGAACAACATGTCAATGTTTTACTTACAACTCTCAAACCACTTAGAATTAACTTGCACGTTCAAAGGATTTGGTTTCGTAATTAAATTCAAAAGAAAATGCAACTAAAATCGTAACTCCTTAGTATTAAAACTTTGTCAAGCGCCGAAGTAAACAACGAGCTATTTTTGTTTTTATCTTATATCTTTTTTCTTCATAATTACATTTTTATTCTAAAGTTAAAGTTTTCTCGATTTCGCAGCCCCAACTATCGTTAGACTCAACAGAGTGGAGCGTGATAACGAAGAATAACGCCGCCACCTCGGATAATCACGCCCAATAACGCCCCACCTCCACTCCGGTGGGGGAGTTATCGAAGGAAATTGGGCCACGGCGTGAGCAGAAACACGCCGTGGTGAGGGAGAGTGATGATGCAACAGTCATAAAAAGAACCGTTTGAACAGTTGCATCTTTTGGATCTGGAGATTTACTTGGGCTTTTCTCTTTGGCCAATCGATAAAGATACAGGAAAACAGAAACCAGAACTGAAAGAAAGATTATAGATACAAATTTTAGGGTTTCAACATATGTTCTTTAAATGGGCCATAAGCAGCAGAATACTTTAGCCCAAATAATATGATAAATAAGTCACAGACTTGTTCAAATGTACAGATGTACTATTGGCTTTTAACTTATTTTTTTTACTTGCTACAATGTATTAAAAGAATTAAGTAAATTCCGTTAGAGTTTTTGAATTACATAAAGACGGTTTTAAACACGTCTAGTAAATTGTAGTATGTTTTTTTTTTAATAAATTGTAGTATGTTTTTTTTTAAATAAATTGTAGTATGTTTTGTTTTTATTTTTAATAAAAATACAACTTTTTAAATTTCATTTATATAAAAAAAATAATAAAAATACAACTTTTACAAAATAAACTCTATCACTCCACATCATCATCACCCACACACAACCACTCCACCATTTTCTATCACTCCACATCATCACACCCTTTTTCCTAAAATCACACTCTCTTTCCTACAAATCACCTCTATCACTCCACATCATCATCACTTACCACTTACCACTCCGCATAGTCTTAAGTTGAATATTAAATGTAGCTCTAACCCGATATGTGAGATTTGGGTCTACAAGATTTACGTTTATATCGTGATGTGTAAAATCTAGTCTATTTTAAAAACTCGAAATACGCTAACACTCGACTACACACTTATAGGGAGTGGACCTAATCGTGTATAGTTTAGTTCATGTAAGTCAGATTCGTTCGCATGGACTTAGTTTAGTTTAATATTAAGAATTAATGAAACAAGTGTTATGGGTGCTTGTGACCGAATTGCCACGTTACTTAAACTAATTTGAAAAGTAATAATCACGTGTAAACGATGTTTAAAGATTGAACCTTTAAAAAAATCAATTAACGGAAAGACACTTGTTCGTGTAGTTCACTAATGATCCGATTTAACTTATACAATTGAATGTTTTTCTTTAACTTTCTATTGTATAATTAAGTTCATCTCGAATACATAATTATCTTAAACTCTACGGTTCCTCTCAAATACGGTAAAAAGTCCTAAATAACTAAGCTTTAAGAATAAAGACGATGTTTATGATTTAATCTATTAAACTTCCTCTCGAATAGTTTATCTAGTTTTCTAATCCAATCTCTTGTAATTATAAACTAGCGATCTCGTTTTAATCTAATTAATTAAGTTCTAATCAATTATAGACCGATTGATTATTTATTTTTAATTGTTTAACTTAATTCTAGATTCCTCTCGAATACTTACACTTTCAATTAACCAAAAGAGTATAAAAACTTAAACAATATTAAGATATAAGCAAGAACGGATCTTCGATTAAACATATAACATCTAAAATCATCCAATTAACATATATCAAATCATAGCAAAAGATCCCTAACCAAACAAGTGTTAGAATATTTAGCTACTCATGTTTATAGAAGAAATCAACAAAAATAAGTAATTAAACATAGTACCAATCGAATTAGAAAAGAAAATAGTTTTGGAATACTCGTTGTTGAAGATCTCTCTTCGAAACTAGCTTCCTCGCTCTTCCTGCAGCTCCAAACTCGATCTCTAAACCCTAAAATCGGCCTCCGAAAACTTATTCTGAATGTGGAATGTTGTCTTCTCTTTATAGGCAGAAATATGAAATCCTGAAAAACGTCTGTTGCGCTTTAGTCCATCAGCTTTCCTTATTGTACTCGAATTGGGAACCCTCTGCGTCGCACTACCTCCCCACTGCGCCACAGTGGGGTATTTCTCGAAATTTCTTGCATGTTTACTTTTGTTGACTGCGTCGCATACATGCACCATTGCGTCGCAGCCAATGTTGTGAAAATCGCGCCTGAGGCACGCCTAGGCGCTAAATCGCATGAGGCGCAAAGGCTAGGGATTTTTTTAGGTCGAGTCGCATGACATGCATGAATCGCAAAAAAAGCGCAGCGATCCGGGCTTTTGCGCAAAAAAATCGCAAAAAATCGCAAAACGATGGGGAATTGGGAGTATTCGACTGAAATCTCTTGCATTAGTTTCATTAAGTTTCTTTATGAAATATTATCATGAAAATGTGGCATTATGCCTTGAATATTGACACGCTTGCTTTATATTTGGGTTTAAATTGAAGCTTTATTACATATGTATTAGTTATTCAGTATCTCAATATTATTATGTGCTATTTAAATTGCATAATTTTGACACATATGTTATAGTAAAACATAATATATATAGTGCGCCTCGTGTTTATGAATCCCCCGATTTGGTATGCGCCTCGCCTCAAGGCTCATTGACCTCCTTTGCGCCTTAGTGCGCCTTGAGCCTTTCAGAACATTGGTCGCAGCACCTGACCAGATCACCATTTCTCGTTATTTTGGCCATGTACTTGTGTTTCTACATCTAAACATCCACTTTCCGATCAGATTTAACATGTCACTTGAATAAAACACTTTTCACACGATTAAATGCAAAATCCTATCCTATACATTATGATTTAATACGAAAAATAACCGAATATCGTATATAAATATAGATATAGATATGCGATATCATATCTTTATAAATATTATGTAATAATATATCACGGATTCTATCATTCTTTAAAATACGAATGTTGTTATCAATCTAAAAAGTGACGGCATAGAAAAGGGTACTTTAGAAGATATGGATTGTTATTAAATTTTTTGGGCTTCCAACTTTTTTTAGTATGTAATGCTTTTTTCGTATCTTAACTACTTAGCACATAATACTTAAAAGTATATGTTCTTAAATATTGATATTGGGTTTTCAAAATTGTTCTATGAATATTGATTTTGGATACACCATTTAAAACATCTAACCAAAGAACTTTTCTTGATTTTTTGCTCCTGTCGTTTCAGTCCCTAATGTAGCAATGTCGTCATAGGGTCCGTCTCCTTGGACAACCTTTGTTTCAACCCGAAACTGATTAATAAAGAAAATGGATAATATGAATTAATAAATTGTTAAAAACATGATTAGTTAGAGGGTGTCTTTTTTTTGGTTAAGTCGTACGTGCACGAAATGGATTGATGTTAAAGAAGAGTATGTTTGGATTCAATGTCCATATTAGACAATAATATATTGGGTTATATTTATCTTTATTAAGTTGATTTAGTTTCCTAATAATATTAGGTATCTTGTTAATCAAGATTATGCTAGCCTATAAATATAGATAATTGTAATCTCAATTAATATCAATAATATATTACTCTTTGATATTTTATATGGTATCAGAGCCTAACGGGCTCTCCTAAACCTTTTCCTAATATTCGACTTATCAATAAACCCTAATTAGGGTTCGATACCTAAGTCTGCCTCCGCTGCCTACAAACCCTCGCTGCCCACTTCGCTGCCTACTGCCACCGTTGCTAAACCAGTCGCTACCCTCGCTATCATATCTTTTGCTTCTGCTTTGCTTCAGCTTTGCCACTGCCCGCTGCTTATTACCTTCCGTTTTTGCTTTGCTTATTACCTTCGGCTGCCTATTCTCAAACATGTCTGGAGACGAACCCGCTCGTAATTATGATAAAGTACTTACTATCACCAACATAAAGGCTTACATTCTCATTACTCTTGATCTTGAAGAACACAACTATGCCCATTGGAAGAGGATGTTCGAGATGCACTGTCTAACCTGGGATGTGGACGGATTTCTGGATGGTACTATTCTTCCTAAAGGCACCATTGATCGCACTTGGCTCAAGATAGACAACCTCATACGCATGTGGATATACAACACCATCAGCCAAAATATTCTCCAGATGGTTATGACAAAGGAGGAAACCGCACGTACCCTATGGAAGGCACTCGACGACTTGTTCCAAGGAAACAAAGATGCTAGAACCATTCAACTCCATGACGATCTACGCAACATTCGCATTGGTGATCTTTCGGCCTCTGCTTATTGTCACAAGTTAAAGGTTATTTTTGATTTGTTAGCTAATCTTAATGATCCCATTGATGAGCGGGCGCTTGTTATGCATGCTATAAACGGTCTACGTGGTCGTTTTCCGGGGCTAGGTTTCATTAAACATCTCAAACCCTTACCCTCTTTCGCGGATTTACGGACCATGCTTTTGCTAGAAGAATCCACCAGTGATCGATCCCGCTTGACGAATGAAACCACCACCGATTCACCCACTGCTCTTTATGCCCGTGGCAACCCTCGCAACACTAGCCCTCACCCATGTCGCAACTTTCAACGCGGCAGCTGTCATTATGGCAGCAAGTGTAAGTTTCTTCATGGCCAAGCCCCCCGTTATCCAGCCCCGACACCACCTGGCTCCACCTCGCAGTCCCTCGGACAGCCCCAGCACCTCGTCCAGCAGCCTCTCGGTCAGCCTCGAGCCCCTGCTCCTGCTCCACCTGGTCCGTCATCGCAGCAGACTGCCTCGGTTCCCAGCAGCTTTCCGGGTCAGTTTGGGACTCACTTTCAGCCGGGTAATTTTTTCGGTTTTGGAACCCCGTTTGGTACCGGGTTTGGAGCTCCATTAGCGCCTGGGTTCGGGTATACGGGCTATCCAGCACCTGTCTTTGGGCCGCAGCCACCTTCGATGTTTGGGCCATCATTACCTCAGCCTACAGCCCCGTTTCAGCATCAGCCTGCTCCTCAGGCCCACCAGGCCCAGCAGTCCACTCCCGGTGCATTCACAGCCCAAGCCGCGCAGGTTACCAATCTTCCTCCGGGTTTCAGCAATTTGTCCTTTAAAGATAACGGGGAATGGTACATGGTATCAGAGCCAAAGCTCTAGAACCAAATCGTCAAGAATATATATCCTCCGGTTGCCGGCTAAATGCGGTGATTCGGAGGGATCATGTTTTTTTTTTTTTTTTCTCTTTATCTTTTTATCTCAAATAAGTGGTTTCATACATACCACACAAACCCTAGCCGTCATAATACCCTCACAATATGTTGAATAGCCACCACATCAACTAAATCCACCCTTTTTGTCAATATTTCACGATTAGAGATAATTGTTGTCAACAACAATGGTTAAACCACCAAATTGCGGATCACTCCTAAAGGCAAAGCAAGCCATGACGTAAAATAGCGAACGTCATAAAAAAAGGAGGAAACCGTCAAAGCAGTATTCAACTTTGTCGTCAAATTAATATTGTTCATGGTGTCTTGATTCTCTTTTGCTGTTATTTTCGTATCTTATAGTTCTTTATGCTGATGATGTTTAGATTGTCATGATTATTGTTCGTTGCTCATCTTCCCATTTTGAGAGCGTCTGTTTTGCATTTTAATATATTTAGACGTCAAAATAAATAAATAAAACGTGACCAATTATTTAACATAAGAAAATCATTAACAAACATCCAATATTTTCAAAAGTAAACAACAAATTTAGCTTTCATACAGATATAAATATAAATTTCAGATGATGAGTATCAATCAGTAAACACATAAAACAAAATCTTGGATATAATATTGTCTTAAAAATTTTAAAAATGTTATAAAACATTATAAAAAGACATTATATTTCTTTGTAACAATAATTTACATTTCGTCGCTATCCAATTGTTCTGTCACTGAGTGAGACAAGAAGGTTACGACGAACTTGCGTGACGCTTGATGGCCAGAAAGTGACAAAACCAAGTTGTTGTGGTGTGCCCACCTTACCTATATGGATGGCTCACCTGCTAAACTTTATCAAGATATCGTTATCTATTACCTTTAACATTATTATGTTACGAGCCGCCCCCTTCATTTTTACATATAAAGCATAATTTGAATACAATACTTTTGTTTATTTAAGTTTATATAACATTATTATTTGAATACGGATCGTCCTCGTATTTGCTTATAGTGTGACACTACAACAAAAATGTTTATTTTTCACTCTTATTTGTTTATATTTTTAAAATGTGTACAAAAAATTATTAATTCGTTAACATTTAAAAATTATAAAAGAATGTCAAGAAATTTAAAGAAACTCATAACAATTCACACTTATAATTATGGAAACAAAATGTTCGCAGGTATAAGCAAAATAAATATAAAATTTTTCCATATTTAAAAATATAGAGGTAATTAATATATGAAATCCAATTACTTCACGTTTCCTCTAGCGTATTGAAATTGAGTATGACAAATTGGTTTTCACACTTTTAAATGTAAACTAGCTTTATCATTCTACATGTTTTATCATTCTACAAACTTTTAAGTGTAAACATTTTTTCTTACATATATATTTTAGATTATTTAAATTTTTTCACATTTTTAAATTATGAGATTTTATACACAATTTTAAGTGTGAACAAATTGATAATTTTTTCACACTTTTTAAAAGTGTAAAAAAAGATGTGAACAAATTAATGACATTTTTATTGTTGTGTGAGAATGAGTATTGAATGGATGAAATATAACGATTTTAAGGATGAAAGTGTGTACCTTATATATGTTTAATCATCTTCTATTTATAGTGAGGGTCATCAACGAGTGCTAGGTTTGGAGCTACCTTCGTCTTGACCGTATTGTCCCGAAGCGGTTTAATATAATGAGAAAAAACTGGCTTTAGACCGTTGTGTTGGGGTCTGTCCATGGACTGCAACCACGTTGTCACATTTGCTATGTACTTCACCAATGTGAGAGCAGAAAAGTGAGTGGTGTCTGACGAACCAATAAAAATGTCATCAGACGGGTCGTGGAGACAAACCTCAGTTATCTCTTTGTTTGATCATTGTCTTCATGTTACAACCTATGACGAAAGGTGTTTGTAAGTTCTTTGAGTTCGCAACCTATTCAGATATGGCTTCATCATAGTTTGTCGAGGTGATCTTCGCAACACTCGTAATAACAGTCTATGAGTCGCAAAGCATCAGTTTATGTTGTGAGACCCTTGGAATTTCGTTTTCTTTAGACCATGAATTCTTGCGATTACTGTGTTTAAGAACATATTTTTATGTCTTGATCTCATTTGCATTCGTAATATGTTGAGTATAGTACGTCATTAGTTACAAACCCATCTAGGAAGAAAACAACAATGACAAAATAGTTTAGGGACTATTATTATAACTAACGTAGATACTTCCAAACAATACCTACTTGCTACTTGTGCAAATGGCAACTTGGCAAGTGCACATTAAATAACACATGTCATAAATGTTTTTATAGATGTTGTGAAATTATTGGCACAAAACAAAATCCACGTAATACTTTCCATTTTCTATTAGCAAGGTTCATCTGAATCTACGTAGTATGTGAGTCTCGTGTGGCTTCCTTTGTCTTTATCTTTTAAACTTGTAAACCTCGTGCTACTCACGACCCACTTATATATATCGACCCTCACACTCGGTTTATATTTACTATGGCACTTGTTCGAGAACATCGTCAATCAAAACCCGGCCTTCGTTTACCGGAAATCACGAATCGCCGGCCACGTTTCCCTCTCCCTCTCCCTCCAACGACTTCCCAACAACCAACAAGCACGTTGGATGTATTCTCCGAATACGAAAGAGTTCAAGTTCTCGGTCGTGGAAACGGTGGAACCGTTTACAAAGTTGTTCACAAGAAAACATTGAATGTTTTCGCGCTTAAAGTTGTGCATGCTAACAATGATCTAACGATGCGTCGACAGATATTTAGAGAGATGGAGATACTTCGGCGAACGGATTCACCTTTTGTTGTTAAGTGTCATCAAATAATCGAAAAACCGGATGGTGATATTGCGATATTGATGGAATACATGGATTCCGGAACGCTTGAAACGTTAATGAAAACATGTGGGATGTTATCAGAAAGTTTAATATCTGACGTGGCACGTCAGATATTATACGGACTTAACTACCTACATACTCATAAAATAATACATAGAGATATCAAACCGGCTAATCTTCTCGTAAATAAAAACATGGAAGTGAAGATAGCCGATTTTGGTGTTAGTAAAATAATGTGTCGAACACTCGACGCTTGTAATTCCTACGTTGGCACATGTGCTTACATGAGTCCTGAACGGTTTGACCCGGATAGTCACGGTGCTAACTATAACGGTTACTCGGGTGATATTTGGAGCTTAGGGTTAACCATGTTGGAGTTATACATGGGTCATTTCCCGTTCTTGCCAAACGGTCAGAAACCGGACTGGGCGACGCTTATGTGTGCTATATGTTTCGGTGAACGGCCTAGTCTACCCGAAGGGGTTTCGGATAATTTTCGGAGTTTTATAGATTGTTGTTTGCAGAAAGATTCAAGTAAAAGATGGACAGCCTCGCAGTTGCTTTCGCATCCTTTCTGTAGAAAACTGGAAAAGTGATTAGAAAAGGCCGTAGGAGAGTTTTACATCTTTCTTTTTTAATGTATATTCTTTCTTAATAGATTTCTAATTCATAATTACTTCAAAGTCATAATCGATCTACAAAATCTTGTTATTCCTATCGAATAGGAACACTATAAATTCAAATTAACTATACAAACAAAAGCATTACATGTTTTTTTTCTTTCATTTTTATAATTACATACACCAATGAGTAACGTGCAACATTAAAAGAACATGGGGTAGAACATACATATGTCCGCAAAGGTGATTAGTGGGGGTGGAAATTTCTCAATGAGGACTGAATTATTTGTTTTAATAAAAATCTACAAAAAAAATAGTATTAATTTTTCAAATTCTTTTTTTTTTTTTTTTAATTTTAAAGAAAGACAAACTTATATTTACACACTTTTCACACATATTTACATTAATGTCCATTATAGGACTCGAACCCACAACCTACAAGTTGACTGATCACCACACATACCATTAGATATATACAAAAATTGCATATATATCTTTCTATAATCTTGTAGACTCTTAATGATAATAAAAACTAATCTTTCTTTCTCTAGCCCAATATAATTAAACTGGTAAACATTATAAGGGCATAGATCTTGATGGTGTGGGTTCGAATCCATGATCAATATTATACATTGTGGATTCTAGTCGAGGACCTAAAAGATTGTGGATTCGATTCCATCACCTACAAATATGTACGTTAAACAGTTATCTAGAAATTATGGATTTAAACTCGTATGAGATATAATATATAACTAATTATTTGGTTGATGTAATCTTTGTTTTTTAAACAAAAAAATAAAATAGAATAAATAAATTAACACTTTCATTTTTGTATTTTGTTTTTTACCAACTCTTGCTCCAAAAAAAATGTTAAACTCATGTTAAATGAAGATATTTTCCATGTTTATAATGATATATTTCATATTTATAAAAGACGTACTAAAGTAAATATTTCAAATTTTAGCTTATTTCCTATTAAAAACTTCTAAACGAAAAGCTATTTCAAGAAAGTTTTAGAACTAGCTTGAACTTTTTAAATAATAAAATTTCATATGCTCTTGTATACTACTTTTTCTTATTTATCTTATTTTGATTGTTTAATCTTTTATGTAAGGTCCTGTTCTTTTAAACCAAAGGTTTTTTTCTGGATCTGAATACCAGCTCTGAATAATCAGAGGTGGTTCAAAACTCTGAATCTGAATCAATATACTATGTTCTTTTTTCCTTCGTAACATATGTTTTACTATATTAGTACTAAACTGTTGGATTTATAAACCGTCTTAAATAAAAACTTTCATAAAAATGTTCAAACATAGTGGCAACATTTTTCAAATAAAGATAATATTCAAACAACATTTTTAACATTTTGCATTAATTGTGCCGCAAATTGATCTCGACAATTGATCATATATTGTTGATTTGTTGTATTTACATTTGGTTGAACGTCGTCCTCGTCGTACTCGTCCCCATCTTGTACATTCTCGTTAGCATGTACTTCACCTCGATCATATTCGGAGAAAAAATCATCACTTAATCCTTCTTTTCGTATAAAATTATGAATAGCAAATCATGCAATAGTAATATCTCTTTGTTTCACCAAAGAATACGGATCCATTCTCTTCAAGATGGGAAAACGTGCTTTCAAAACACCAAAAGCACGCTCAATCCATACATATTCATATTACTTATTTGAACAAATTAATAAACTAATTGTCTAACATCAATTTCAAGATATAAAAATAATTAACAAAAGAAAAATTCACATAAAATTCAATGTGATAGTAGGAGTTTATATGCAATCGAAAACAAATACATATTAAAAAAAATTATATCACCTAAATCTAACAAACAATCATCAATATCAATTTATATAACGAAATCAAGTGACAAACCATTGAAAAAAATCAAAAATTACTTGAATTTAAGGATGGAAAACTTACTGGTGAATAGAAAGAGGTAATTAGAGGTAAAAAGAGGTTTTTTATGTAGGGTTGAATCAGAGGTAAAAAGATGTTTTTTGTCTCTGTTTGAAAAAAAAAGAACAACAAAATTTTTAAAACCTCTGACCGGATCAGAGGTCAGTGCCTATTCAGACTTTTTTTTCAAAAAAGAATAACACCTACTTTTACATTTTCAGAACAACTACAACTGCTTTGTCAACTATTTTTTTATACAAATATGAAGTTTCAGGTTCAAACCGTAAATATAAATTTATTCTTTCAGTCAACAACTCTAGCTTCCGGTTACAACTCGTATCTATAGCTCAAACTAGTTTTACCAAACACACCTTAAAACAACTCGATTTAGGTTCTTAAAAAGAGAAAAAAAAAACAGCTAAACCTAATTTTCATCTTAAAGTTTCAAACGATTTAAACATTTGGTTTTCTCATTCTTTTCAATATGTTATGATTTATCATCGGATACTTGTACATGTGAAATATAAAAATTGCATGTTTTCTTATTAACTAAAGTTAAATTCTTTGGTGATTTTTCTTTTTATATACATATATCTCTACTTCTGGTTTTTTATTTTCTCGGTTTAAGGTATGTTCAATCAAAACCAAATTGAAAAATTGGATGTCTAAAACCAAATCGAAAAACTGGATGTCTAAAACCAAAACGAAAATTGAATTATATTTTGGTTTGTGTATGACTTTGCTACCAATCAACATATTTTGGGACTAAACCTCGTATGTTATCACTACAAAATATGTAGTTTTACAATTTTGTTACTATATATATATATATATATATATATATATATATATATATATATATATATATATATATATATATATATATATATATGGGAAAATGCACTGGGTGACCATTGTACTACACAAAAATATCCGTCTAGGTCATTGTACAAAATTTACGTCTATCTACATCACTATACCACATTTGACCGTTTAAATTATAACCTTAACTTTAAGAAACCGTTTAAATAAATCATTTTGGTGACCTGAAACCTGCTGGTAACCGCCACGTCACCCTTTCTCTAACTTTATATTTTCAACTTTATAAACAAGAAATTAGAGTCCAGATCTCAGTCGTCTTATTGTTCGTCAAGCAGTAATAGTTGTGTTATTGATTGTTTTGCTGACTCACCCGTGAGTATTCAAAGTGCATCTGCTATACAACCTCGTGATCATAAGTTTCTTCATTTTCCGGCGAGTGTAACGGCGGCGGAGTACGGTGGCGTCTCGATCTGAACCAAATCGTGTAGAATTTGTAAAGGGTGTAAATAAAAGTGGCGAATAGGAAGATAAGAGAGATTTTGAGAGGGAGAGAGAGTGGCGGAGGTCGCCGGAGATGGTCCCGGAGATGGTCGCCGGAGATGGTCTCGGAGATGGTGCCGGCCAAGCCCAGCAGCATAAAAAGCAGCAGTCCCAGTCGGATTAAAACTAGCCCCACCTAACAAATCACCAATCACACCAAAAACAAGCAAAAGTGAAAAAATAAGTCCAGTTGTGATCAAGAGTGACGTCATCCCTGTAACTCCGATCGATTTAGCGATGACAGAAGTAGCAACTCCGAGAGTTGATGCACAGAATACCCACATGAATGTTAACACGCCGTCGCCGATTGCTGCTTTGATTACTCCCATTTTTGTTGTTTGTGTGTGTGGGGGGTCTGGTGTATTGAAAAGAAAGGACATAAATTAGCTTCCGGTGAAGATTTGGAGTCTCCATGAAAATATGAGAAGACTCTAAAGTCAACCTTTTATCTGGATATCATCAAAAATGAAGAAAAAACACACACTAAAAGGTGTAAAAACACATAGTATCAAGAATCTGAATCTGAGTATAATCAAAAATTAAAAATTTAAAAACACACACATACTAAATGAAAAAGAGAGAGAGAATTAGTGGAGGTTGACCTGTTGATCGGGTAAAAATGGTTTAAATAACAGGTCACTTTCGGTATAGTGATGTAGATAGACGTAAATTTTGTACAATGACCTATACGGATATTTTTAGATAGTACAATGGTCATCCAGTGCATTTTCCCTATATATATATATGAACCTCTCCCTATTTTAACTTAGAATAAAGAATATAAAATGCCTCTATTGACATTTGACATTTGAACTTATGTTAACTATTGAAGAAAAGGAAAATGTTTGTTTACTCTACATGAATAAAGAATATAAAATGGCTCTATTGACATTTGAACTTATGTCAATTATTGAAGAAGAAAAAAAGATTGTTTACTTATACATGAATAAAGCATATAAAAGGCCTCTATTCACATTTGAAAACGTATGTCAATTGTCGAAGAAAAAATAATGTTTTTGTACTCTTCATGTTGAATTGACAATAGTTAACGTCTTAAACTATTTAATAACCTGATTTTTAATAAGAAAAATTGAAAATATTGAAATCGACAATAACATCGTATGTGAGCTTAAATTTGTAGGTTGTTGATTCGAACAAAATATTCATTATGACTCGTTTTATAAAAAAAATGAAAAATTAAATCATGTTCTGAATATTTTTGAGTCGGAAGGAAACAAGTGCCTAACTAAGGACATTTATAATGGTAGATTTAATAATAGCTTTAAAAAGTTTGAAAAGTTTATTTCTTTTGTAAAATATAGTGAGCATAAGTTTTATGTCTATGTGTCATTAAGAGGTTTACGATTATGAACATATTTATAATTTATTTATGGGTTCATGTTGTCAGAATATAACATACTTTCGTCAAATATTTATTTTATATAACATACTTTTTATTTATTTATTTAGGTACCTTATCTCCTTAAAACTTTTAAAATGAATAACGTACTTATTCTAATAATGATTTTGAGATCCAATTTAACCGGCTACCTGTTGGTTTCAGGTCACCCAAATAACTTGACCCATTTACTCTGTATCACTTTCACTCCAGTCACCAAAATAACATCTTTAAGGACTTGTTACAGTTCCCCTTCATTTCATTTGAGGAGTCTTTTCTAAATCCCTTATCCAATAAACTTAAAAGTTACTCGTTTTAACATAAATTAATAGCTCCGAAAAATCAAAAATGAAACATAATCATAACCCAAACTCAGAATGAACATCTAACCATAAATATAGGCCTTCTGCAATAACACAAGACCAAAAATTAAAATCAAGTTGAATGTGCGTATGTGATAACTCCATCAGCAGGTAAATGAAAGGAAGAGGCAGTTCTAAAATAAAACAAATTATTTGTTAACCCGTTTTCTCCCAGAGATTCATGACATCAGTTTCGGTAAGTGAGATTGTAGAGCCTAACTGTGACAACCGTCCTATTTCAGATGAAAACCGCATTCTCTATCTTTGTCTTAACTCGAATTAATCTCGTTATTACTTGTCTCGTAAACTCGAGTGTGTAGAATTGAACTCGGAATCACATAAATGAATCCTAATACCAAGAAAATATTTAGTGAACTTGTCTAAGTTCCTATCTTAATGAACGGAAACTTTTTACAAACGAAACGCTTAACTTTGGAACGAACGAAAAACGAAAAAGACAAAGTCTGCCACTCCAGCCGCGCCGCGGTCAGGCCACCGCGCCGCGGTGGAGTGCGCAGACAGCAGTTTTGTTAATTTTACAAACTTAACCAAATGGACCCAAAACCGAGCCCAACTATTTGGCTCCGGATTAATCATGATAAAAGCCTTCTTTGAGTCCAGTAAAGTCAATCTTGAGTACATAAAACACATACACAAACACATTGACACACACACACAATAATCAAACACTCTCCACTCTCTCTCTTTTTCCTAAACACTCAAGAACACATACACACTTTGTTTTCCAGAAATCTTACATCAAAACACAGAAACTCCAACCACATAATCACACAAAATCGTCCATCTAGCGAGGAGGAAGAAAGGGGGTAACATTTCATTGGGTTAAAAGTGCATTTTCAAGCTTTTGGGTCAAAAATCACAAAGGGATCACTCCAACCATCCCCAAATCACTTTACTCTCGGTATAAATCATTTTAACCTTCTGTTTTTACAAGTTAAACTCATTGCATGCATCATCCATCACCTAAAAATGAGTTTATATGCAAATATTTCATCATTTATGAACAAAAACGGGATTTGTGGTAAATGCATGGTTAGATCTATAAATTTGTGGTTAAAAACACTAAATAAACTGTTAGACATCAATTACCTAAGCTTAGATCAGGTTGCATGTCAAAATCTAACTCAAAAACATCAGATTTCTGCAAAAACGGACTTGACCAGGAACCTGTCACAGTGACCGCGGCGCAGTCGCTTCACCGCGGCGCGGTCAAGGTAAAACCTCTGACCGCGGCGCAGTCCTCCCACCGCGGCGCGGTCATGCTGCTGACAGACTGCACATTTACTAAGTTTAAACCGTTTTCAATCGTAACTCTAAACGTGTTATCTAAACTTATGTTCGGAACTGAGATTTATGCCCATAACCTGTAATAAAGATAACTCACCTATAAATGGACTAAATGAGCAAATTGTATATGTCATTGTCTTGGAATAATATGAAACATGGTTATTGAATTGGTTAAGCGGGAAATTGTACAAATTTTGGAAGTAATGATTTCGGCGCGGAAGCGCTGCCCAATTTTCTATAGACCTAAACCCGACACTTAACATATAAACACATAAACATTATGTGACAACCGTCAAAATCCAGGTACTTATTCTGTTGTGATATCAATTCGAAACGTTAGTTACTTCTTTGTCTCGTTCGCTCTATTTTGGTTCGTAACTTTTGAATCTATACTTTATCGGAACTAGTGTCGGAATAACCTCCGGAATCAAAATTATAAGTCCTAATACCAAGAAAACACCTATAGAACTTTCCTAAGTTCATAACTTATCATACTTAAGAACTTGCAATTAACAAAAAGGTCCAACGAAGCAATAACGCAAAAACAAAAATTTCAAAGTGACCAAAAATGGCCCGGTGCGCCGCACCCAGTGAAGTGGTGCGCCGCACCTCTCGCCAGGTTTTCAAAAATATTACAAGTTTGGTCCCTTTCTCGTTTTACACTCCCACCACCCAAATTGGCCAATAAGAAACGTCCCTTTACTGCTATTACCTGTCCCAATGCCAGATTTGTTACCCCCCATACCTCAATTACATTTTACTTTTCATTTACTTTTCATTTTATCAAAACAAAAACACACACTAAATCACACACACTTCATTTTCTCTCTATACTCTCTAAAAACTCAAAGTAAACCAGTGACATTCCACCATTATAAACCATTTTCAATCCATACAAATCGTTCCAAACAATCAAACAAAGCCAAGGGTATCGTTTTTATCAAAAAGGACCACGGGTGTAAAGATTTTTGGAGCAAGAATCCGGCCAAAACTCTTCATCTAAGATTTTCCTTCGGTAGATCTCTATACGTTTACTATTCTTACACTAATATTCAATTGCATGTAAGATCTAACGGTTAAAAATATGATTTTTCATAAATCTATGACTTGTTACGGTCAAAAACGTTTTTAAACGAAATACTCTTTAGATCCACGAATCTGTGGATAAAAACAATTATGAAACTGTTAAAATGTTGTTTTAAATGATATTTACTAATTGCATGTTCGATCTAAACAACAAAGAAAGGTTTTATGAAGTTTTATGTCACTTTTCTCACAAAAACGATTTTTAACTAAAAAGTAATTAGATCTACATTTTTGGTGATTTAAAGTTGATTAGAAACTGATAAAACTTTATTTTATATGGTATCTACTGGTTGCATGTCGAAATCCATATGTCACAAAACGTTTTTAGCAAGAAAAACACAAAACGGGATTGAGACAGCAGCTAGGTGCGCCGCACCTGTTGCCAGGTGCGCAGCACCGGGCTGCTGTCCTCCCGAAAATCGTCGTTTTACCCGATTAAAAGTTGTGTATACGTTCTGTACTTTTACCAAAATCATAAGGGGACTGAGATAAACAAAATCTATAATAAAAGTGACTTGTGTTGGACTATTTGGACCTTAATAAGCTATAAAACGTGTATTATTGTATATTAGGTGATTTGTGAGCGGAGTTGATTTACAATTTTTGGATATGAGATTTGGGCGCGGAAGCGCTGCCCAAATTTCCTCGGAAATTGTAAAATCACCTCAGCAAGCAAAAGCACTTAATACATAACAACCCAAAACGTTAAATCAAACTTTCGGACACAATCGTGACAATTACCTTTTTGGACCATTTTGACGATACTTGAATTTGACACTTACACTTTAATGACATTTTACCTATATTATTATATAAGAACCTAATAATATAACAACTCATTAAACTACCTTGGTATTAATAGGCAATCCGTGATTCCCGGCTTACACATTTCGACCGAATTTCCAAGTTTCCGATCTCTTCGCAATCCGTGAGTTACAACCCCTTGTTTTATATGTTTTACATGAATTTGGGGGAAACATAAGATTAATTGCATTTTATACTTTATAAAACAACTTGCAATACTTAAACTTTGATTTATCAAACTTTGACTTATTAAACTTTGACTTTGACTTTATCTAAACTTTGACATTGAAACGTCTACTTAATCTCTTATGCGTAAAACATTTCTTTCTCTATTTATACTATTGTTTCATCTCTTTAATTCAACTATTTATTGATACTTGTATGCGTAACCGACCCTTGATGGAACTATGACACGTTTCTAAGTGATGTGATTCTCTCTCTTTTATAATAAAATTTCATAGTGCCCACTTATGTTTTAGTTTCTCTCTTACACACTATTAACTACTTAAGCCGTATAGTAATTATGGGTATCGATACTTAGGAAATAACCGTTCCTTGCTTAGATGGCAGTCTAAGTACATATTGCTGAATTTCTCTCTTTTAACTTTCCGTTTGAGAGGCGGGAAGTTGGGGCCGCTCGGTTGATAATCGGATTAGTGTGAACACTTAGTTATAGATGCCAAGTGGTTGATACAAGAAATCTATTTAGTTACTTACGCATAAACTTATAAAATTTTAGCGATTGTTATCCGCTTCTACTATATGACTAATTTGATTCTATTTAGTCTTTACAAGTTAGGGCACAATTCGCCCGTTACTTAAACCTTACAAGTGTATAAACTTTTTAAGCGACTTTTCTCCGCTAATCTTCCTTATGGGAAAACTCTTACTTTATATACTTTACTCATACTTTTTATGCCAACTATTTAAACTGTAACTCACTCACTGCGTTTTCGTAGTTGACACTTTATCTTATGTTTCAGGAAATTAGTGTAAGCTCATGATGCATGGCTTGGACGGGTCGAGGCGGTCGTGTGAGGACTTAGTTGGGAAAAGACTTGGCCAGTTATTTTGGGAAATATTTTATGAATCATTTTAATCGTGTGTCAATGTATTAAACTATTTGTCTCTTGGTTGTTGAATGGATCTTTAAACACTTTTGATTTATAATGAATGACTCTTTTGCCGTTATGTTTTATATGACCTGTGACATTGATGGGTGTCGAATCCAACAAAAATAAGTCCTACTTCTATTATTTGTAGATAGCAATAAGTAGGGTCGATTCCACAGAGATTGGTCTAGATTAATTCTTAATTAACAAAGTAACAGGGGGTTTTTGGATTTTTGACAAGTAAATAACAAAGAAAATAAAATGACTGATTTAAACAAAGTACTTGAAAGAGATAAAAACTGAGGCGATAAACACCATCTAGTCAAAGGTAGTATCTATATATGAATCCGTAGTTAATCATCGACATTACAACATTTCAGGTACTTAAGAATAAATTGGTTGTGGTTATTAACGAGCTCTAATAACCCGTCTTTCCTTACTATGTCGGTAAACAAAACAAGCTCTTTGTTTACTTCTCTTATCAGAAAATCAGTCCTAAACAAGCTCTTAAGACTTAATGTTTGATAGCATTGGACCTTAGAAAAGCTACCAATTCTAATCGATGAACACATAAGCTCGATCCATCTAAACTAGATTGCACATTCCCTTAACAATAATCGAAAATTTGACCATAATCAGTATTGTTAATGGCTACAAGTATTAGAAAATTCAAGCAAATACGGACTTCAATTCCTAATTAGCAAAGTAGTACTCCGACAATTGAATAGCAAAAATTGGAATTCAGTGAATCGAAATAACTTCATATGATACAGAAAATATGCAAATACCCAATTGTACCATGAACATGAATAAGTCTCAAAACCTAATTGGATTCATAAAATAGAAAAACCTTAAACTAGAAAGCAAAATAATTAGCTACTCATGGTAAAAGAAGAAACCGCAACTAGTGAATGATTTTGTTCCTGGTCTTTGATTATCTTTCTCGATCTTGTTGTTCTTTTTAGAGTCTAATTTGATGTTCTTCCTCCCTTCAAAGTTGGTATGTTCTCTCCTTTTATCCATAAACCATCAGCCCTATAACCCACATCTCCATGATCTTCTTAATTTAGATGCCACGATCTCCATTTTTATTTCTTCTTTTCATACCGTTCCTTTTTTCCCGCTTTTTGAAGGACATTGTCTGATCTTTTGGATTAGATTAGGATGTAATACCGTATCACCCCTCAACTTCACATCTCTTGCTATTTAACCCTCGTCTTTTATACCTACAACAACACAAAAGTTTGTGAGGAATTTTAATCTTTTAAAAATCAAAAGTAGCCCATAAAAAGGTACAACTATCTGATTTACCTCATTATACATAAAACGCAATTATAGGCCATCATTTATAGCAATATCATAACAAATCATGAGAAAATATGTATAAAAAGATATGTATATTATGCACTTAACAAATTCCCCCACCCTTAGCTTTTGCTCGTCCTCGAGCAAAACACAAACAACTAATCTGAGTAGATCACGTTTACCACAGAGAAATTAACCAAGGCATTCAGACTCCGTAGCAGGTCATGAGCTATGCACTTTACAACTTACAGGAACTTTGAGAACATGTTTACTCAAAAATGAAGGGAACTAAACATGGAGTCTCTCGTATGTATTTTTGCTCACCTCTCAAGTATTTGGTATGTAACTATTTCACTCAAATTCGTTTCAAAGAAGTGACATACCATAAGCTTGCAAAAGTTCTCATTCTCCACCACTTAGAAGTACATATCACATAAATCTGATGACTGCAAATAGGCTGCAATTGAGTTACGGGTAATGGTAGGAAAAGGGTATGTTATAGGTTTTGGGAAAAGTAGCAGATATGTGGGTTATTGGTTTTCTTGTTCAGACAGCAGGTATAGTATGCTTGGGGTACTCGTTCAGGAAAAGTAGTAGCAGGGCACATGTATAACTCGAGTAGTTTCTACAGCAAAGACCAACATTATTCACTTCTGAATCGTCTTCAACCATATTGTCTCAGCTCACATATACAACATCTCATAATGACAGAAATTAATCGCATCTATCCCCTCGAAAACATCATTAAAGAAGCCTAGATGTTTTCTAAACTCGACATATGATGTATATACAAACTCAAGTATCAGCTCTAACAACTTGTACTAACAAACAATTCTATTCTGTTTTTTCTTTTTTTCTTTTTTTTTCTTTTTTTTTTCTTTTTTTTTTTTTTTTTTTTTTTTTTTAATAAACTAAAACAAGAAAATTCATATTACACTTTACATAACATCTCTATCTCTTAGGCCTCGTACAAAATTATGAACCCCATACTCATTTCTTTAAATATTGTTTTACCCGCAATCACATATGTGCTCTGCCAGCTTCTTGGTTTCTTGGGTCAGAACCGTAAAGATAAAAAGGTAATAGTAACTGGAAGTGGGGTATATTTCGGTCGTTTCTGTTATTGGTTGTTCTGTTTGGGGAGTTTAAGGTTGAACCTAAATGTCATCATCATTTTCATGCTTATGTACTCAATGTGGTCTCAAAGAGAACTAACGCAAGTTCTAGATATCAAATCCCTGAAAGAATAACGCTCATGAAGAATGAAACAAAAAGAAGACTGATATGAGTCTAAAAGGCTCAATATACCTCACAGGGTTTTGTTTGGGGTTTACCAAATTTAGTCCCTAATCATATTCAAGAAAAATGACTAATAGTTAACCGTAAGTTGAAAGATTTATAGCTCAATCGTTTTATGGGCCTTTCAAACTCGGTTAAATCTTCATGGCAAACAATCAACAACATCAGAAAAAGTGTTTGTTCTCTTAATTTTTTTTTTTTTTTTTTTTTTTTTTTTCTTTTGTTAGTTGGCCTACTTTTGCATTCTGATGAAAAATGAAGAAATGAGATTAGACTCCCCCACCCTTGAACCAATACATCGCCCTCGATGTATCCAACAGGAAGTTTATAAGCATATTAAATACGAAAAGTAAAGTGAAACTTCCCTGGATTTTGAGCTTCAAAATGAGATATTGCACAATGGTGGTTCATGAAGATGAAACCTTAAGAGACGTAATATGTTGTGGTTCCCACGCTATTTTGAAAGTCACGAGTAGCCATAAGTTACTGAAATAAAAGCAAACATGATTAAATCTAAAGCAAAGATAAAAAATTAAAAGCATTAAACATTGGGTTGCCTCCCAATCAGCGCCTTTCTTTAATGTCTTTGGCTAGACTTAGGTATGCCTCAAGTAGCATATATTGGAAGTTCCAAGCTCATTTCCTCCATGTTGCACACTTGAAATCCTTCATAAAAAGGTTTAAGGCGATGACCATTAACCTTAAAGACTTTATCAGTAGTAAGACTTTTAATTTCAACTGCACCATGAGGAAAAACGTTAGTAACAACAAACGGCCCGACCCAGCGGGAACGCAATTTACCAGGAAATAACTTGAGTCTAGAATGAAAAAGAAGAACTTTTTGTCCGACACAAAAATTCTTCCTAGAACTCATTTTATCATGAAAAGCTTTAGTTTTTTCCTTGTAAATTCGTGAGCTTTCATATGCATCATTGCGAATTTCTTCCAATTCCTGTAATTGTAGCTTCCTGTTTGCTCCAACATCGTCTAATTTCATATTTAGATTCTTTACAGCCCAATATGCTTTATGTTCTAGTTCAACAGGAAGGTGACATGCTTTACCGAACACTAAACGAAAAGGAGACATACCTATTGGCGTCTTGTAGGCTGTGCGATATGCCCACAATGCATCATCAAGCTTAATACTCCAATCTTTTCTATTCGGGTTGACTGTTTTCTCAAGTATAGACTTGATTTCCCTATTAGACACCTCAGCTTGCCCGTTTGTTTGTGGGTGGTAGGCTGTTGAAACACGATGAGTCACATTATACTTCTTGAACAAAGCCTCCATTACTCGATTGCAAAAATGACTCCCACGGTCACTAATGATTGCTCGAGGTGTACCAAACCTGGAAAAAATATTAGCCTTGACAAAATCTGCAACAACTTTAGCGTCATCAGTTTTTGTTGCCTTAGCTTCCACCCACTTGGAAACATAATCAACAGCTAATAGAATATAAACATTCCCAAAAGAAGGTGGAAAAGGACCCATAAAATCGATACCCCATATATCGAAGATTTCACAAACATTTATAGAAGAAAGGGGCATTTGATCTCGATGACTTAAATTACCCGTTTTTTGACATCTTTCACATGACTTACAAAACATATATGAATCGTGAAAAATGTTTGGCCAAAATAATCCACACTCTAATATCTTACGGGCTGTTCTCATTGGACCAAAGTGTCCCCCACATACATGTGAATGACAAAATTCAAGAATAGATTGAATTTCGGTTTCATTTACGCACCTTCTAATGACTTGATCAGAACAATGTTTCCAAAGGTACGGGTCATCCCACACATAATATTTAGCATCACTTTTTATTTTGTTTTGTTGTGCTCTTGACAAATCATCAGGTAAAGTTTTTGTAACTAAATAGTTAACAAGATCAGCATACCAGGGATTTGTCATTTGGACTGCTGCAAAAAGATGTTCATCAGGGAACTCGTCATTCCAGGATAGTGGCTCTTCTTTTGCTACTACTCGACTTAGATGATCTGCAACCAAGTTTTCAGAACCTTTCTTGTCTCGAATTTCCAGATTGAACTCTTGTAATAGGAGAATCCATCTTATCAGCCTTGGTTTCGCTTCCTTCTTTGCAAGTAGGTACTTGAGAGCTGCATGATCACAATAAACAATCACTTTAGTACCCAATAAATAAGAGCGGAACTTTTCTAAAGCAAAAACTATAGCAAGAAGCTCTTTTTCAGTCGTAGAATAATTGCACTGAGCACTATCAAGTGTTCTCGAAGCATAATATATGACATGGGCTGATCTTCCAACTCTTTGCCCAAGAACCGCACCAACAGCATAGTTGCTTGCATCACTCATAATCTCGAAAGGTAAATTCCAATCAGGAGGCTGTATGATTGGAGATGAGGTGAGCAACTCTTTCAAGTTATCAAACGCAACTTTGCAATCATCATCAAACTCAAAAGCAACGTCTTTTTGAAGCAACTTGCATAACGGCTGACTTATTTTTGAGAAGTCCTTGATAAAACGACGGTAAAATCCTGCATGTCCAAGAAAAGAACGAACTTCCCGCACATTTTTGGGATAACGCAAAGACTTGATAACATCTATCTTAGCTTTATCGACTTCAAGACCTTTAGCTGACACTATATGACCCAAAATATTACCTTGATCGACCATAAATTGACATTTTTCATAATTAAGAACAAGGTTTGATTCAATGCATCTTTTAAGAATTTTTTCAAGATTAATTAAGCATGAATCAAATGAATCACCATGGACCGTAAAATCGTCCATAAAAACCTCTATGATGTCCTCTACATACTCGGAAAATATGCTTACCATACATCTTTGGAATGTAGCAGGTGCGTTACAAAGTCCAAACGGCATACGCCGAAAAGCAAACGTACCAAATGGGCACGTAAATGTAGTCTTTTCTTGGTCTTCTGGTTGCACCGGTATTTGATGAAAACCTGAATAGCCATCAAGACAACAATAGTAAGCTCGACCCGCTAACCTTTCTAGCATCTGGTCTATAAAAGGGATTGGAAAATGATCTTTTCTAGTTAAAGCGTTTAACTTCCTGTAATCTATACATATTCTCCAACCATTTTGAACTCGGGTAGTCACTAATTCACCATCAGAATTCTCAACTACAGTTACACCAGTTTTCTTAGGCACTACTTGTATCGGACTTACCCATTTGCTGTCCGAAATCGGATAGATTATACCTGCATCCAGAAGTTTCTGGATTTCTTTCTTTACCACTTCCATCATAGGCGGGTTCAATCTTCGTTGGACTTGCTTTACAGGAGTAGCACCGTCTTCCAAAAGAATCTTATGCATACACATTGAAGGGCTTATGCCACTAATATCAGCAACTGTCCAACCGATAGCTTCTTTGTAGTCTCTTAGAACCCGAATCAATCTTTCATCTTCTAGCGGAGTCAACTTATTAGAGACAATAACAGGAAGTGTGTCTCTTTCTCCGAGAAACAAGTACTTGAGATGATCAGGTAACTTTTTAAGCTCGAGTTTTGGTGCCTGCACATTTGATGGAAGAAGCTTAGCATTATTTAATGGCAAACCAATATAAGAAACATTCTTATTAACACATGAAAAAGAGTTAAGTTCAGCAATTGATTCTTGTAGACTCGAGTTTGGCTCGAGTTCCTGATTTGCTCTTTCTGATATAGTGTTAGTAAGTGCCACCTTTAATGAATCCTCATCATTTAGCTCAAAAACTTTCTGCACTACAGAGTCAATAACATCAATGCAAAAAACCGAACATTCATTACCAGGATACTTCATGGAATCATATATATTAAACTTAATGACTTGACCATCAAATTCCATAGTAAGTGTACCCTCATGAACACATATATTAGTTCTAGCTGTTTTAAGAAATGGTCTCCCCAACAAGATAGAGGGTGTATTAGAATGGTTATCCTTACCCATATCTACAACATAAAAATCAGCCGGAAAAACCAAGTCTTTAACCTGAACTAATATGTCTTCTAAAACGCCATCAGAGTATGCATAAGAACGATCAGCTAGTTGTATGATTACCCCCGTTTCTTTTAATTTTCCAACATTCATAGCTTCATATATAGAACGGGGCATGACATTTATTGAAGCTCCTAAGTCTAACATCGCTCTTTCAATCTCGACATTACCCATTTTACAAGGAATAGTAAACATACCTGGATCCTTGCATTTGATAGGCAATTTCTTTTGAATCATAGCTGAAACATTTTCTCCTAACATAACTTTTTCATTACCTTTGAGCTTTCTTTTTGATGTACACAACTCCTTCAAAAACTTTGCATAACGAGGAATCTGGTTAATAGCATCAAGAAGCGGAATATTTATCTCAACTTTGCGAAAAGTATCAAGAATTTCATTTTCCTGCTCCTGTTTTCTGGACTTTGCAAAACGGCCTGGGAATGGAGGAGGTATCTTGATTTCAGCTTGTGGGTTGGTTGTTTCTTTCGGGTGATGAGTTTGAGACGTCGAGCTCTCCTTCACAATCTCTTTCTCCACATCGCGTTTAGATGGTTTAAGTGGCTTCTCTTCCAACACTTTTCCATTTCGCAATGTAACAGCACTTACATTCTGCTTCGGATTGTTTATTGTTTGAGATGGTAATTTACCCGAAGCTTGAGATTCCAATCGATTCACCGAGGTAGCTAACTGACCTATTTGGTTTTCTAGGTGTTGAATGGTGCTTTTGGTATCTTGTTGGAACTGTTGTGTGCTTGTAGCGAGCGTTTTAACGATATCTTCAAGGGACATACTGGAATTCGAAGATGATGGCTGTGAGTTAGTTGCTGGTTTAGGATATTGTTGCTGGAAATTGTTTGGACGAGGTCCATAGCTAAAGTTAGGATGATCTCTCCATCCGGGATTGTAGGTATTGGAGAAAGGATCATACTTTCTTTGTGGTGGACCTGGAAATCCTCCTACCGCATTCATTTGCTCCGGTGAGCCATCTTGAAGTGTGGGACACATATCAGTTGGGTGACCAACAGCCGAACAAATACCGCAACCTTTCACTTGTTGTGTATTACCCATGACTAACTTTTCCACGAGAGAGGTGAGATTATCCAAGCGTTGATCATAGGAAGTTTTGACTTCACTAACACTTTTTGTTGGACATTCTTGCCTTGTACCAAACTGTTGCGAATTAGCAGCCATGTTTGAGATCAAACTCCTTGCTTCAGTAATTGTCTTGTGCACCAATGCCCCTCCACTTGCAGCATCTATCATATTCCGTTCCATGGTTAACAAACCTTCGTAAAAGTATTGAATGAGAAGCTGGTCTGTAATCTGATGTTGAGGACAGCTAGCACAAAGTTGCTTGAACCTCTCCCAATACTCGTATAGCGTTTCTCCATTGAATTGACGAATTCCACATATGTCTTTCCTGATATTTGCAGCACGTGAGGCAGGGAAAAACTTTTCGAGGAATTGTTGCTTCATTTGATCCCATGTGGTTATGGAACCAGAAGGTAAGTAATACAACCAATCTTTAGCTTTGTCCGCCAACGAAAATGGAAAAGCACGCAACTTGATTTGTTCTTCAGTAATATCTCTTGGCTTCATCGTTGAACAAACCACATGAAACTCCTTAAGGTGCTTATGAGGATCTTCGCCAGCAAGACCACGAAAAGTTGGAAGTAAATGAATTAACCCGGATTTTAGTTCGAATGGAACAGTAAGCTGTGTGTATTGGATGCATAAGGGTTGTTGATTCACGTTTTGTGTCGCCATTTCCCACAAGGTTCTTTCCTCCGCCATGTTCTCTTCTTCTTTGTCACTAACAGTGACTTGATCAAACAAATCAGAAATGAAGTTTGGTTCAGGAGATTCAAGCCAAGAAGGCGATGACCCTCTTTGAAAATCTCTTCTCCTAGCCTCTTTTCTCAACCTTTTAGCGGTCTTTTCAATTTCAGGATCAAACTCGAGTTCACCTGTACGAAATGATCGGGGCATTAAAATAGTTACAAATAAGAATAGTAATAAACACAAAAAAAAAAATAAAAAATAAAAAGTAAAAATAAAAAAAAGAAAATAAAATAAAATAACTAAAACCGATAAACAAAGAAAAAGAAATATATCTAAGACACCAATCCCCGGCAGCGGCGCCAAAATTTGATGGGTGTCGAATCCAACAAAAATAAGTCCTACTTCTATTATTTGTAGATAGCAATAAGTAGGGTCGATTCCACAGAGATTGGTCTAGATTAATTCTTAATTAACAAAGTAACAGGGGGTTTTTGGATTTTTGACAAGTAAATAACAAAGAAAATAAAATGACTGATTTAAACAAAGTACTTGAAAGAGATAAAAACTGAGGCGATAAACACCATCTAGTCAAAGGTAGTATCTATATATGAATCCGTAGTTAATCATCGACATTACAACATTTCAGGTACTTAAGAATAAATTGGTTGTGGTTATTAACGAGCTCTAATAACCCGTCTTTCCTTACTATGTCGGTAAACAAAACAAGCTCTTTGTTTACTTCTCTTATCAGAAAATCAGTCCTAAACAAGCTCTTAAGACTTAATGTTTGATAGCATTGGACCTTAGAAAAGCTACCAATTCTAATCGATGAACACATAAGCTCGATCCATCTAAACTAGATTGCACATTCCCTTAACAATAATCGAAAATTTGACCATAATCAGTATTGTTAATGGCTACAAGTATTAGAAAATTCAAGCAAATACGGACTTCAATTCCTAATTAGCAAAGTAGTACTCCGACAATTGAATAGCAAAAATTGGAATTCAGTGAATCGAAATAACTTCATATGATACTGAAAATATGCAAATACCCAATTGTACCATGAACATGAATAAGTCTCAAAACCTAATTGGATTCATAAAATAGAAAAACCTTAAACTAGAAAGCAAAATAATTAGCTACTCATGGTAAAAGAAGAAACCGCAACTAGTGAATGATTTTGTTCCTGGTCTTTGATTATCTTTCTCGATCTTGTTGTTCTTTTTAGAGTCTAATTTGATGTTCTTCCTCCCTTCAAAGTTGGTATGTTCTCTCCTTTTATCCATAAACCATCAGCCCTATAACCCACATCTCCATGATCTTCTTAATTTAGATGCCACGATCTCCATTTTTATTTCTTCTTTTCATACCGTTCCTTTTTTCCCGCTTTTTGAAGGACATTGTCTGATCTTTTGGATTAGATTAGGATGTAATACCGTATCACCCCTCAACTTCACATCTCTTGCTATTTAACCCTCGTCTTTTATACCTACAACAACACAAAAGTTTGTGAGGAATTTTAATCTTTTAAAAATCAAAAGTAGCCCATAAAAAGGTACAACTATCTGATTTACCTCATTATACATAAAACGCAATTATAGGCCATCATTTATAGCAATATCATAACAAATCATGAGAAAATATGTATAAAAAGATATGTATATTATGCACTTAACAGACATGATTTTCCAGCTCTTCACATTCCCGTGTTTCCGCTTTAGCGGGGTGTGACAGACTTGGTATCAGAGCACAGGTTATAGAGAAAAACGGTTTTAAATTTTTTTTCAAAAAGTTTTCGAAACCAAACTATAACCAAGACTTTTCGGAAAATAATTTACGGGTCTAAACTTTAGAGAATTAATTTCGCGATTGCATATTTATTTTCAACTATGCATGGCCTGATCACCCATGCCTAGTTCAAAAGAAATTATGCAAGGACGAAACGTAATTGCTAATGTTAACGGTTTTGAGTCAAAATTCCCGGCACTGTCTTTTCCCGATTCTCACGCGACTGACCCGTACATGCATTTCATTACACATTTCCTTCATCTTTTCTTTGTGTTCTCTAGTACTCACGAAACTTTATACGTCTCAGATCTGTCATGTCTCAATCGTCTCTACCAACCGAAGATACCTCCACGACTATTAGCAGCGGCAACGGGTCTAGCCCGAGGACTGTATTACCACCCTCTCGCGAGACACCTAATGCGACACCTTTTCGACATCCGGGATCGTTCCAACCCGCACTTCGTCAGCCATCCGTGGACCCGTACAACCCAGCCGGACACCCTCCAGTTATGGAAGTCTACCCATGGGAACGCCAGTTCCTAGAGGACACGCGTCGTGTCCAAGGGGCCGGACCACCTTCATCCGGAGTACCCCCTAACCTCCGACTTCCTCCACCCGAGGCATTCCGCAGTGTATTCCACGAGGTTCAGAGGATTGCAGGCGAAACTCAGCAGCAGGCCCTTCACCTATTCGAAGCCTCTGACGAAACCCACAAACTGGCAGAACAGGCCATCCGGATCATCTCGACGGCCCAAACCACCGCCCGGACTGTACAAACCCTTATCTACGTCATCTGGGCCATGGGAGCGCTGATAATAGCCATCGTCGCTTTGATGATCTTCGACCGAAGTCACTAGGGACATCCGCCGTTCATACCTCTAGCTAGTCGTAAATTTTCCGTTGTATACGATTAGGCTAGTATCTATCATTCTCTATGTATCGTACTGTACTTTCTATTCGAACCTTGTACTCGACTCTTTTAATTAATGAATGAAGTTCCATTTATTATTATCTATTGTTACCTATCTTGTGAATCTTATACTTGTTACAATCATTACTATTCTATCTCGCAAATCTTAATCTTGCGTGTACTATGTGATCAGTCATTTTTAATCTCGTGCTATAACTATCCATGGTTACTTAACTTTTAATCTTATCATAATCCATTCGTACGTTCTAAACTAAATTTGTTCTCCTGATTGTAGAGTCATGGCTCCTCGCTCTAATGCTAGCATCATCGCCGAACAAGTTGCCGAGCAGTTGAATGCGGCTATGCCTAACATGATCGCGCAGATCACCGCCGGAATCAACGCCAACGTCAACAATCATCAGCATCAGCAGCAACAGCAGCAGCAACAACAACAACAGCAACAGCAGAACAACCAGAACCAGCATCCGAACCCTCCTCCATGCAACTACAAGAGCTTCATGGCCTGCAAGCCAAAAGAGTTCCACGGCACAACTGGTGCTGTAGGATTGGTCCAGTGGTTCGAAAGCATCGAATCGGTCCTGCACATCAGCCGATGTGCCGAGGTAAACAAGGTGGAATACGCGTCCTGCGTGTTCCATGGCCGAGCTCTGTCATGGTGGAACGCTGTTGTCCAAACTCGAGGACGTGATAATGCTTATGCCCTTCCCTGGAACACCTTCAAGAACTTGCTCATAGAGGAATACTGCCCAAGAGGAGAGATCAAGAAGCTCGAGGCTGAGCTGTGGGACCATAAGATGGTTGGGAATGATATTGAGAAATACACTACCCGGTTCCACGAACTCGCCCGATTGGTTCCAAGGCTGGTAACCCCCGAGGAGAACCGGATCGACCTATACATATCTGGTCTAGTTCCGGAAATCCGAGGCATGGTCATGGCAGCTGAACCTCAGACCCTCCAGAGCGCAATCATCCTGGCCCATCGTCTTACCAGCAATCTCCTCACCGCTCCCGGATCCTCCAAGAAGGAGACTGGTGAGAAGAGGAAGGCCGAGTCAACCCCGAGAAGAAGCGATCGCAACAAGAAGGCCCGAAACTACGCCGTGACTGCTTCACCCGCACCTACACCTGCACCACCAGCTAAGTCTGGGACTTACACCGGACCACACCCAAAGTGTGACAAGTGTAACTTCCACCATCTCGGGAACTGTCCCATATGCCTCAAGTGCCAGAAGACGGGCCACTATGCCAAGTACTGCCCTGACAAGTCAGCTACTCCAGCCCCGAAAAGAACCTGCTTCGAGTGCGGAAGCGACCAGCATCTTCGCAATACCTGCCCTAAGCTTAACCGAGCTCCACAGAATCAAGGAGGGCAGGGTAGGGGTCGCGCATTCGGGCTAACGGCTGAGGAAGCACGTCAGGACCCCAATGCAGTTACTGGTACGTTTTCTCTCAACAATCACTCTGCTTCAGTATTATTCGACTCAGGAGCCGAAAGAAGTTTCATTTCCTTAGAATTTAGACCCCTTATAGGGTTAGAATCTGAAGTTCTTAAGGATAGTTTCACCGTTGAATATGCTAACGGCCAAGAATTTGAAGCTAAGGATATAATCTTAGGATGTTCCCTGTGCCTATCTGACAAAATTTTCCCCATCGACTTGATTCCTATCGAGCTTTCCAGTTTCGACGTTATCGTCGGAATGGACTGGCTATCTCGCTTCCGAGCGGAAATCATTTGTTTCGATAAGCTTATCCGTATCCCTCTTTCGGAAAAAGAGACTCTCGTTGTTCAGGGAGACAAGCCTGGACGACAACTCCGCATTGTATCTTCCATTAAGATGCGCAAGTACCTCCAGAGGGACTATGACGCATTCCTTGCCCACGTCATCGAGCGTAAACCTTCCGAGATTCAACTTCGAGATATTCCAGTAGTCAAGGATCATCCCGAAGTCTTTCCCGAGGATTTGCCTGGGCTACCACCTCAACGACAAGTGGAGTTCCGAATAGACCTCATCCCTGGAGCAGCACCGGTTGCTAAGACACCTTATCGTCTGGCGCCACCCGAAATGCTGGAACTGTCGAAACAGTTGCAAGAACTCCTAGACCATGGTCTCATTCGTCCAAGTTCGTCCCCCTGGGGAGCCCCAATCCTCTTCGTCAAAAAGAAAGACGGATCCTTCCGTATGTGTATCGACTATCGAGAGTTGAACAAGCTG
>CAJVGC010000590.1:27543870-27631402 GCA_910822075.1 Senecio squalidus | reverse complement strand
TTGGGCAGCGCTTCCGCGCCCAAATTTCACATCCAAAAATTATAATTCAATTCCGCTCACAAATCACCTAAAATACAACAATACATATATTATAGCTTATTAATAGTCCAAATAGTCCACACAAATCACTTTTATTATAGGTTTTGTTTATCTCAGTCCCTTTATGATTTTGGTAAAAGTTCAGAACGTATACACAACTTTTAAACGAGTGAAACGACGATTTTCAGGAGGACAGCAGCCCGGTGCTGCGCACCTGGGCGCACCTGGCTGCTGCCACAATTCCGTTTTGTGTTTTTCTTGCTAAAAACGTTTTGTGACTTATAGATTTCAACATGCAACCAGTGTATATCATAGAGAATGAAGTTTTATCAGTTTCTAAACAACTTTAAACCACAAAAATGTAGATCTAAACACTTTTTAGTTAAAAATCGTTTTTGTAGGAAAAGTGACATAAAACTTTATAAAACCTTTCTTTGTTGTTTAGATTGAACATGCAATCAGTAGATATTATTTAAAACAACATTTTAACAGTTTCAAAATCATTTTTATCCACAGATTCGTGGATCTAAAGAGTATTTTGGTTAAAAACGTTTTTGACCGTGAAAAGTCATAGATTTATGAAAAATCGTATTTTTAACCGTTAGATCTTACATGCAAATGAATATTAGTGAAAGGATAGTAAAAGTATAGAGATCTACCGAAGGAAAACTCTAGATGAAGAGTTTTGGCCGGATTATTGCTCCAAAAACGTTTACAACCGTGGTCCTTTTTGATAAAAACGATACCCACTTGCTTTGTTTGATGTTTGGAAGGATTTGTATGGATAGAAAATGGTTTATGATGGTGAAATGTTTCTGGATATTGAGTGTTCTTGAGAGTTTTTAGAGAGAACTAAGTGTGTGTGTGTTTTAGTTTTTGTGAAAATGAATTGTAAAATGAAAAGAAAAATGACAAGGGTGAAGTACTGGCCTAGGGACAGCAAATGGACAGTAAAGGCTCGATTTCTATTGGCCTAAATGGGTGGTGGTGGTGTAAAACGAGAAAAGGACCAAACTTGTAATATTTTTGAAAATCTGGCAAGGGGTGCGGCGCACCACCTCATTGGGTGCGGCGCACCGGGCCATTTTTGGTCACTTTGAATTTTCGTTTTTGCGTTATTGCATCGTTGGACCTTTTTGTTAAATATAAGTTATCGGTTATGATAAGTTATGAACTTAGGAAAGTTCAATAGGTATTTTCTTGGTATTAGGACTTATAATTTTGATTCCGGAAGTTATTTCGACACTAGTTCCGATAAAGTATAGATTCAAAAGTCACGAGTCAAAATAGAGTGAACGAGACAAAGAGTTAACTAACGTTTCGAATTGAAATCACAACAGAATAAGTACCTGGATTTTGACGGTTGTCACATATTACTATGGATTTTGTTACGAAGCTTCCGAGATCTTCGAGTGGTTATGACAGTATCTGGGTTATTGTTGATCGATTGACGAAGTCTGCTCATTTCCTACCGATTCGTGAGAATTATCCGATGGAGAGATTCGTGCGTTTATATATTGCAGAGATTGTATCGAAACACGGAGTCCCTGTATCGATTATTTCCGATCGTGATGCTCGCTTTACCTCACGATTTTGGAAGACATTCCAGACCGCTATGGGTACAAGGTTAGATATGAGTACCGCCTCTCATCTGCAGACCGATGGTCAGAGTGAGAGAACTATTCAGACCTTGGAAGATATGCTACGAGCTTGCGCAATTGATTTTGGTGGTAGTTGGGACGTTCATTTGCCGTTGATTGAGTTCTCGTACAACAACAGCTATCACACGAGTATCAAGTGTGCACCTTTTGAAGCTTTGTATGGCCGCATGTGTCGGTCGCCTGTATGTTGGGCAGAAATTGGAGATAGTCAGATTTCTGGTCCGGAGATTATACAAGAGACCACTGACAAGATCTTCAAGATCAAGGAACGATTAATTACTGCAAGAGATCGACAGAAAAAGTATGCTGATAAGCGCAGGAAGCCTCTTGAGTTCAGTGTTGGGGATATGGTATTATTGAAGGTATCTCCATGGAAAGGGGTTGTCCGATTCGTGAAGCGCAGCAAGCTGAGTCCGAGATACACGGGTCCGTTCAAGATTTTAGCCCGCATCGGCCCAGCTGCGTATCGATTAGATTTGCCGGCAGAACTGAGCAGCGTACACAATGTATTTCATGTGTCTCAGTTGAAGAAATGCCTGGCTGACGAAACTTTATTAGTTCTGCTTGAGAAACTCCAGATTGATGATAAGCTTCATTTCGTTGAGGAACCGATCGAGATCGTTGCTAGTGATGTTAAGCGTCTACGACGAAGTAAGATCCCGATTGTCAAGGTTCGTTGGAATTCCCGTTTTGGAGCTGAGTTCACGTGGGAACGCGAAGATGAAATTCTGCGGAAGTATCCTCGCCTTTCTCCCGGAAGTAGTACCAAGTGATAATTTCGAGGACGAAATTTCTTTTTACTTGGGGAGACTGTGACATTCGCGAATTTCTAGGTATACTTCTAACGACCGTATTCGTTTTATTTATTTATGATTATGTTTTGATCCTATTGTGTTCCTTTTTGTGTTTTATCGTATTCGTATTTCTCGTATTTTATGAGTATCGTATTTGTATTTTATGTGGTTCGAATCTTTATGTCGGGAACGTTTAGTTCTAAGTGCCTTTAGTATAAGTCTAGTATGCTCTTAAGATAAGTTTAGGGGTTTTTATGCCGATTAAGATTAACGTTAAAAAGTATTACAATTTTAGTCCTTCCAGAATTTTATTACGGATTTAGTCCTATGGGATTTTCTATTACAAAAATGGTCCTAAAAGTATCTCACCAAACTTTTTGTCTTATCCTACACCAACCATTTTGTCTTATCCTATCATTTTCACCTACACACACCATTTTCCACCCTTTCACTTCTCTCTCTAAAAACACACACAAAAACACACACAAAAGCTCTCCCTTCTCTCTAAAATATCTCAAGATCCGACCGTCGAAATTCAATTTTGAAGCTTGTTTATCGTTCACCACGTTCATCTTTATCATTCCTCTGAATTTCATCTCGATCGGGTAAGTATTTCTTCGATTTTGTTTTAAACTTTATTTATTTAGATTCAAACTCAAAAACACCACTTTTCACCATCAAAACCCGAATTTTATTGAGGGTTTATTTACCTAAACGTATTCTGGACATAGGGTTTCGATATTGGATGAATTTGACACCTAAAAACACTCAGAATCGTATTCCGAATGTAATTTTTCGTAAAACCCAGTTACGTCACGTAACTGTGTTACGGGACCGTAACTAGGTCACGTAATTACCTTGTGTCACGTAACTATGCCCGTAACTAGCCTATGTCGCGTATCTATATCTATATCACGTAACTGAGTTACGTGCGTAACTCTTTGTTACGTGATGCGTAACTAGTTGCCGGATTTTTCGAAACGTTTGTAATTCTGTTAAATCGATGTTCCTATTGGTCATTTTAAACTCGTATAAAACGTTAATCGTTAAGGCATACCCCACTAGACTTAGAGATACTTAGACATATTTATTTACGTGATGTTTAGGGCACTTAGACGTGGGAGCTTGACCGTATTTGATTATTTCCCGACGTATCGTTGTTTGGATTGCATTGCTATTCTGTGAGTTATTCGTTGCCCTTTTTACCGCTTTATATTTTTGGGCATGATTAGCGTTGTATAAATGTATTTTATGATATATATATTATGAGTATGTAGTATGGATATGAATGCTTTAGGTTAGTCTTACCCAAACTTGTACCGCCTTTGTGGTAGTACAAGGCCCCGTATACACACATGTTAGCTTTTAGCCGCCGGTTTATATATATAGCGCTATATGGGTCTAACAAGCCCTCATTGTTAACACGATGGATGATGGATGCGCGCTGTCCGTGTTAGCAATGTTATGACCGTTGATTCCGAGGACAACCTAGCTTAAGACACTAGGTGGGGTTAGTTGCCAGTATTGTTATGGTTCAGGTGTATCGTATGTATCTAAAGCAATTATCTATCCAGTATGGTATTTTTATGAATTGATTATGGTATTTTTGTGGTATTTATATTGGTATATTATTAAAAGGTTTTGTATACTTCACGTATATTTTGAAACATCATTTTTCAAATGACTTATCTTCAAATCATATCACTTTTGGGTCAAAACGTATTGAAACTTTTATACTATTATGTTTTTATTAATTATTGCGAATAATTCACCAACTTTATGTTGACGTCGTATTTTAACGCTTTTCAGGGATTTGAGGTTACACTTTTTGATGTTATGCTTGGTGGCTACGTGGATTACTTGCATGGAATTCATTTTGCTTTTGTTAATTCCTTAGTATCCCAAACGATGTAGCCGTATTTTGATATTTTCGGATGATTGTAATAAGCTTACTATTTTAAACTTATTTATCTATGTTGATTATGTATGGTTTACTTATGTTGATGTAACATTTGAATCTCTGATACCGTATTCTCTGTACACCTCGGTTCCGCCATTTTGCGGGGTGTGACATCAAGGTCGGATGCTCGAGTGCCACACGAGTCAAAATCTAACCCCGTGACAAGTGGTATTAGAGCGGGTGTGATCCCGCGTGTACGTAACGTGGTCGTGGCCTCCTCTCTCATATGTCGAAGTGTATGATGCGCCTCGGAAACAAGAAGAAGGCAAAAGAAGAAGGACGGGTGAACTCTTTGTTTACATACTCAAGATACGACGCAATGAGAGGTGTAACCGTTGCAAGTACCGAAGAGATGGTGTGTCGGCCGGTGCGACCTTCAAGTACCGAGATCAAGTATGAAAGATTCATTCCTCCCGAAGAAGAGCCCCTTGTCTTTCGAAGAAAAATAGCAGTCATGCACGAGGACGTGCATGAAAATGGCGATGAGAGGGTGTTACGTAGGGGTGAGCAAAAACCGGACCGAAAACCCAAAACCCGAAAAAACCGATAAAAACTGAACCAAAAAACCGGACCGAATACAAAAACCGATGGTTTGGGTTTCGATTTTTGAGAAACCGAAAAAACGGTTCGGTTTGGGTCGGAGGGTAAAACCAAACCGAAAAAAACCGAACCGAACCATTATATGTATGTCAATTTTGATATGTTCACTTTTAGTAGATATTTTAAGTTTTATTCTTTTTAGTTTTTTAATATTGTCTAAAATTCTAAATCATCCTAATTAATTACTTCCTAAACACACAAACTTTCAATGCTAATAGTGAAGACTCAAAATTTTCTTTTTTAAATTGTCAATCTCATACTTATCAATATGTAATCTTTTGGTGTCATGTAGGCTACATTACTCAGTCACATATAGGTTTATTTCTTCAATTTTGATTTTTTTTGTTGCCATGTAGGCTATAGTTTACTAAGCCACATATGCTATTTTTTTTCTTAATTTTGTGTTAAAGTTTTCCGATTCATATCATTATGTTCTAGTAATATGCAAAACTTCATGTTATAAGTTGTGAACTGCTCCGCCAATTATTGCGTAACATAGACTTCCATTGAGATTTATTTCACAAGTTTTCCTTGACAGATCTATGAATTTGCCCATGTCCAAAAACCGAAATAAAAAACCAAACCGAACCGAAAAAAACCGAAACCGAGAGGAACCAAACCAATGTAGAAACCGAACCAAACGGTTTGGAACTTTCAGGAACCGAAAATTCGGTTTGGGTTCGGGTTAGGGTCGGAACCGACCCAAACCGACCCATGCTCACCCCTAGTGTTACGGGCCAAATTTCTCAAGTCGCGGGTCCACTAGAAGAGGTGCTTTATATGTGGGTTTCTGGTTTAGCTTGTCGGTCTTATCAGTACGCTTCATGGTAAAGGTGTAGGACATGCCCCGTTCTCAGTGGCGCTACATTGGTAGGGAGTTGGAGCCACTCCCATGATGAGTCAAAGGCATGACGAAACCAGTAAACCTCCATCTTTAGAATTTTCCGAGGCTTACTCGGCATAGTTAAGACCAGAATCAAGATCGGATGCTCGAGTTACACGGGGTCAAAATCTAACCCCGTGATAATATGCTCTAAAATGAATGATTTTGGACTTGTTATCAATAAGAACTATCATTTACGTTGTACGGATAATATTTTCGTTGTGTATAAATCATAATGTAATCCCGTCTATGTTCTTTTGATTTTGATAATTTTGCATAATGCACTTCTAAAAACAAAATATTGAATAGCAGTAATGTATAGGCTAATTATTCCAAAAACTCACCAATCATAATATCAAGGCCATAACTTCTACTATCATAAAATTTACACCAAAGTAATTGAGTAAAAATATTAATATCTTTAACTATTAAAAGTCCAAAATAGTATCTCAAACTTGGCTAAATAAATTTTTTGGTATCTTAAACTTGATTAATTAAAAAATTTAGTACCCTAGACCTAACTGGGACCGAGTATCGATCCTAAACCACAACGTTCCAAGAAAAACCAAAACCAACTTGAAGCTTGAATAATCAAAGAGTATAGGACAAAGGATCACTCGATATGTGTTCGTTCCGATTTGCACAAGCCGATTCGGCACGGATTGTTGGTTCGGTCTGCTCTAACAATGCATTAGAAGTGCGTTTCGGCCTAAATAAAAAATTTAGTATTCTAAATTTGACTAATTAAAATTTTTAGTACCCTAGACCTAACTAGGGTCGAGTATCGAGCCTAAACCACATCGCTCTAAGAAAAACCAAAATCGACTTGGGACTTGATTAATCAAAGAGTATAGGACAGATGTCCAATCGAGATGTGTTCGGTCCGATATGCTCAAGCTGATTTGTCGCGGTTTGTCGGTTCGGTCGGCTCTGACAATGCATTATGACGGGTTGAGCGTTAGACCAGACCGCACTGAACCAAGAACCATAGATAAGGAATAACGAGTCAAAGTGTTTTACATTTCTATTCAACATTAAAACATAAATACATATGATATTCTCATGATGATCAGCGAGTTTATAATCCTAAAGTATGAAATTTTATGTTAAATGTTTCATGGTGTAATATGTACTATAAATTTCACTAAGTCAAGTTTAAAGTTCCGTTCTTCACTTTTAATAGTTTAAGATACTAAAAATTTTATTTATGTGATACTAAAATATATTTTAACTTAAAATTTATAATCTAATTATGAAAATTGATCTTTTATGCATGGGAACCTTTCTATTACCAATTACTTTTCTAATTCCTAGTTTTTGCTAGCATCATACTTCTTTAATTGGTCAAATTTCAGTCACCCTTTTGAAAAATAATAAAGGTGAATATCAATATACATATTATATCATTCTAAATATATTATGTCATTCTAAATGTTTCATTAATTATGAATATCATATATTATAAGATGTATATGTTTTATGTTAATATGTTAATAAGTTTCGATTTTATTCTTATAATAACCGTAGCCAAATGCTTTCGCTACAAAATATACACAATATTGTTTATGTTTGTTGTTAAAATTGGTTAGCCAAATCGTTTTATAAAAGCCGTTTTGAAATTTTTTTTTGTTAACAATTGACTTAGGACTCCTATTATTAGCACAACCTCTCATTATTATCATCATTTAATAGTTTTATCAAAAAGATGTTAACTTGGGTTATCGTCGTCACTAACCTGTAAAACGAACTCATAACCCGAATGAGTATTAAACTAGTGAACAAACATTTGTTTCACCAAATCTACATTACTTAAATTTAGTTGAAAAAATGTTAGCTTTCATTTCTTTATTCCAAAATTTGGTTTATAAATTCGTACTTACAAAGTTACAATAACGAACCCATATCAATTTATTATGGAGTAATCTTTTGAAGCCCAACTAAGGGGACTATAGCCCATCCCTACGTCAACATTCTCCGATGCAAGAAATGGGCCAAAATCATTTACTAGTTTACCTTATTACAATAAGTGAAATTTTTAGTATAGTCTTTACTAGATTATTGTCCCGTGATAACGCGGAAAAGAATGAAAATGTAATCGTATAATTGTATAGATTATAAGTTAATATAAGAAGACAATGTTATACGTATAAACATATATACATTTGTGTTTATACATATGTTGTTTATAGTTATTATAACATATACCTGTTAACATTTATACACATGTTTTAATATTTTGAATTAGTAGATTTTATGAATAATAATAATGTAAGTCATGGTCCAAATTAAGCAATTTTATAAGTAAATTAGAATTATGTTTTTTATTTCAGTAGAGATGTAATAAAAGAGAGAATGTAATTATTTATTCTAAAAGGGTGTAACTGGAAATAGTTATGTTATCATCAATCTGAATTAACCGCTGAAATCAAATATATTAACTCATCCAATGGACCTTACTTCGTCATATGTCATTTAAAACTCCTCTTTTTATTATCTATTAAAGATTAAAGATGCGACATTTATTAATTAATATTTAAGACCATATATGAATTTAGACGTCCTTTTCTTTTCATCCTTGTGCATGGTTTGGCCAAGAAGGGAAAGATGACACGATCTTTATGATGCTAGGTCTTATGCCTTTCGCCCATACCTCGACGGTTCCGTGCCATTAATATACCACACACCTCACCTCCTTATAGCCACCCTTTTCTCTTTCTCTTCAAACATCACTCGCTTGTGGTCATGGAGTTTTTCATCCATCAGTTCGATAACAATGACATCCAAGTTCCGTCGTTATGATGAACACTTCATCATATTTGAGATTATCATGATGAAGTTTCTCCTAAGACTTTTGGTGTGTGGTAACAAGTGAAGAGTTGTTTGTCAGCAAGGTGGAACTTTGGGCCCTATATCGATCGTAAGTAGCTTCTATTATCACCCGGTAGATGGAAAACGTCATATATGATCCCAATTAAGTGAGTGATATTTGAAAAGTTAAAGAAAAATTGTGTTTATATATTGTTTTGCTATGTAAAGTCTTGATCATCATCTTTCCCTTCTTTTCTCAAGCATCCGAAATGTGCATGATTTGGAAAAAGAAGGGACTTAGACGATGATTAAGACCATACATAGATAGACCATATGCTTTTTCTTTCTTTTTCTTTTTGCGCGCCATCTATCACTCAGTTGGAGAGTAATATACATAGCGGTTGACGGCAACTTCAAACATCATGTGTCGTGGCATTAGGAATTTCTTCCGATCGTGTTGATATAGCATGGAATATGTACTAAATAACTTATTTGTAAGTTGTAAAATGTTATGTAAGATGTATTTTCATTCTCTATGTATTATATTTGTTCAAAGATAAAAACCATACTAAAATATGATGGATGAAACAAGCAACCTAATTAGTCGTTATATAGTGTACTTGCAAAAGTGAACCATCGTAAACTTGTCAACCATTGATGTTGATGAAAAGTGAAAAGTGAAAAGTAGAAACTTCTAAATAATGTTGGTTTTTTATGGAATCACATTCCTTGTGCAATATGTATTTTCATTCCAAAATAGTAAGGGTGTGTTTGGCATGGAGGTAGGGGTGTCAATACTTGACAAGATCTGAAACTCGACTTGAAATCGATACGAAATTAAATACGTTAGGTTTCATAATCTTGATTTGCCAACCCGACAACCCGATATTTTTTAGGTTAGGTTTGAGTTAGCCATTTAGGAAACTGGGTCGTCCTGACAACCCATTTTTTTTTATATAATTTTTATTAAGTATATATTATTATATATATAATAAATAATAATAATAGTTAGTCAAACTTATAAGAATAACTTCCCGACTTTCATTGTTTTGTTTTTGTACCCGAGCTATATATGTTTTTTTTAGTTTTATTTCCATTTGTATGGGTTTTTTTCCTTCTATATGTGATAATATTAATTTCTTGACATAATTCAATTCATTTATTTAAATAAGTTAAATTGAAATACATTGACTGGAAATTGGCATGTTAACATGCCAACCTGATTGACTAATTTATAAATCAGGTTATAGGGTCAGGTTTGGGTTGATAGGTTTCGGGTTAGGGTTGAGATTTTCATCCTGATTTCATAATAGGTTAGGTTCGAGTTGCATATATTTCAACCCGTCAACCCGAAGCCACTAACCCAAACCTAACCTGATTGACACCCTTGCATGGAGGTTTATAGGGATTTAGAGGGGATTAAGTTTATCGTTTTCTATAAACTCATTCATAATTCTTGTTTGGTTCGATGAACTTATTAAATGTATAAGGTCTAATAAGCCATAAAACTATAAGCCCTTAAAGTAGCTTATGAAAGAGTTTTGGGCTTATAAAAAACAAAATTACATAAATACTCTTCATTTTAATTGAAACATATATTATTTATACACTTTTATATCTTTTCACATCCAGAAGCACCAACTCAACCTACTTTATTAAACTTGTTCCTCAAACCCCGACCATAAGCTTAATCTTAAACTCTAACCCAAACTTCGTTTAAGTTCCACCTCCATCTATTTACCCAAAACACACACTAAACATACTTGTTTTCTTATTCCGTCATAATGATCATCACCATTTCGACTTCCATTAGTGCGTACATCTTATAGCCCATAAAATATACCATAAAGACCAAATAACATACGTAGTGTGATTTTAATATTTAAATTTCTAAAATGATATTCTTAAATAATTTAATTTATATTAAAGTTTTAGTTATGACCGTTTAAAACCCAAAAACAATACATTAAACTTGTATCAAATCAATTTCAAAAATAAAACCAACTAATAAAATAGAGAGACGATTATTATTCATGTACAACCCGTCTCTATTCATTATATGTTATATTATTTTGTAATATAAATTTGTGCATATTATATTCAGTAAAAGAAAAGAAGGTCTATTGAAGATAAGATAAGCCCCAATTAGAAAAACCTGCAAAACAAAGCTTGAAACCAACAGCAACAATGGCGGCAGCTTCTCAATGTCTCTACATTTCCTGCAGATTCCAATCCCTCTCACTCTCTTCCCCATATTCATCTTCTTCCGCCACCTCATTTAAGCCTCTCAGCTCCTCCGCCAACACTTCATTCAACGCATTCTCCACCGGTAAGCATTTATATCAGTTTCAATTTCGATTATTTGTTGATTAATTTTGTGAATTGTGTGGATTTATAGGATTAGTGTCGGTAAACCCTAGCTTTGGAAAACGATCGGTTTCGATTGTGTGTGATGCTACTGGTAAGAAACCTGATTCCGCTGCGAAAAGAGCTAGGCAGTCCGAGAAGAGACGCCTTTATAATAAAGCTCGAAAGTCCGAAGTCAGAACTCGAATGAAGAAGGTATAAATTTAATTTTGATGAATATTTAGATTAGTTTTGTTTTCGGATGATTATCTGGAAATGTATTAAAACACGACAATTATGTGTATATAATTTTCAAATATCGTTATTGTATGTATCTGGCCAGTCAGAGCTAATTTGAAATTGGTAGGGGATTTGTAATGTATTATTTTTGATTATTTCCAATAAACTAACAAATTTACTATATAAATTTGTCCGCCATTACGCCCAGTTAATATGGCACCTTACATGACTGCATATATGGACCCACGTATATTTGGATACATACAATAACAATATTTAATAGTTGGATACATGCAATAGACTTCCTGAGTAAAGTTGCATATATTTTCAGGCACTTATCCCGTTTATCAGGTGTTAATGGAACTTTTATAAAATGTGGCAATTTTTAGGTTTTGGAAGAGTTGGATGTACTAAGAAAGAAGACAGATGCACAACCTGAGGAAGTGATTGGTATCGAGAAGCTGATTGCTGAGGCTTATTCGGTTATTGATAAAGCTATTCAAGTGGGAACTTTGCATAGGAACACTGGAGCTAGGAGGAAATCTCGTCTTGCTAGAAGAAAGAAAGCTGTTGAGATTCATCATGGCTGGTATACACCTGAACCTACACCTGTAACTGCTGTTTGATGCCATTATTGTTTGGTATCTATGTTATTGTAGATTTTGTATTTGTGTTAAATTTTTGAGCAGAATTTGTACTCGTTGTTCTAGCTGTCGAGCGCTGTGATATCTTATCGTTTTACTACGTATAATGGAATTATGGTTAGTTTGATGGTTAATGTGGTTGCTATTGACGTTATCGGCTTTTTCTTTCTTCATTATATTCATGTTTGACTTAAGAATCTGAAGTTCTTTATGATATAATAAAGATTGGTTTGTCTCGTTCCACTTCTAGCTAATTTGTTAATTAAACCCATATGAGTTCAAACACAACTCAGATCGCCCAATTACCAATTCATATGTAAATAGTTTGAAACTGCAATTCAACAAATAGTCGATGCAGATTCCATCTTAAAACTTGTCATGTTCTGGTGCTGCTACGAAAGTGGCTGAAAAATTATTGATGCTAAGGTTTCCATATGGGATGGTAAACCCGCATAGATGCTTTTTGCTTAAATTGCTGTAGTTACGGTAGTTGAGGTAAATCTAATATCAGTGTCAGTGTCGGGATAATGAATTTTAAGGCTGATATATGTATTTCAGAGAATTTGATTTCTAATGTGTAATAGCTTTGGTTTCATAATGTTCAAACTTCAAACTGTAATACTCGAGCATTGGGGGGGGGGGGGGGGGGGGGGGGGGGGGGGGGGGGGGGTGGTTTAAAGGTTTAATACAGTTGAAGACATTTCAGCTGACTTAAAACTTATTTGACCTTTTAGCCTCTTTCCTCTTTGGTTACCTCTTTTAGATTAACCCATTCGACCTTTAATGAGCAAACGCGAGTACCCTATACAACGGAAAACATATAAATATTCTGGCAGGTGCTTCACTCTTACAAGATACAAAGTTCCGTTATCATTAAATTTTTAAAAGTCGGTCTTCTTGTCTTGGTGATAAATTGTGATCTACTAGGCGCTTCACCCTTAGTATTCAGTTGAGTAGCATGTTAACTTGGCTCTTCTATTTGCTTTTGAGATTGCAAATCAACTTCTGGTTGTTGGTATTCAAAATTAATTACTCCGAAATTACCACGATTATAAACAACTTTAAATTTCCTGGTCAAATGTGTTTCAAATCGTTTATACATAATCAACATGAGTTGGTTTAATGACGAATTTGAGATTTGATCAAAACTTAAAGTTAATAGATGAAAGTAGCAAGTAAAACATAAATATAAGGAATAATTAAATACGAAGTGTTTGTTTGGGCTTATATAAATGGTTTACGACTCATTGAAATTTCGGCCTATGTTTTATAAGTCCGTATTTTTCGGACTCTGTAACCGTTTATGGGCTTATTAATGTTTATTATGACATTTAGATAAGTTATAATCACGAAAAACAATAAAAAAACAAAAAGAATTCCGAATTCCCAAGTCAAAACCCCCAAACTATCCACATCAGCAATCTCCGTCATGTCCAGTCAACAACCACCGCCGTTCAGCTGTCGTGGCCGCGGCGTTAGTAAACTTCCACCACCCTACCACCACCACCACCAACCCCCAATTATAAACCCTAACAACTTCTTAAACCTTAACTTCAATCAACATGAACCGAATTACGCAACTATTGAGAAGATGGATGAAGCCGCGGTAAGAGCACACCGTGACATCATCGGAGCCGGAGATCACGTGACGGCGATGAAGGTGTCACGTGCTGCTCTTGATTTACTTGGAGCTGTTTCGTGGGAGTCATTAGGTGTGCAAATGCAGAATCTTCCTTTTCTATATCGCCTTATGCTTATTGAAGGCAAGGTAATTCTAACATTTTTCGTTCTAGTGCGAAAGTTAAGGAGCTGTTTGTTTCGGCTTATTTAATTTGAACATCTTATGAAACTGTTATTTAAACTCATAAGCTAACTTAATAACCTCATAAAAGCTGAACACCCCCTAAATGTCTAAAATACCCTTGTTATTGTTACTAACAAACATTCCCTAATGACTAAATTACCCTTGTTATTTTTAGTTTTTTACTATAACTACGAGGGCCTTTTAGTCAGTTGACATTCTTTTTCCTTTTTTTCCGAGCTTATCAAGTTAAGTTTATGGTTTTTTAAAGTCATAAGCTCAGAAGTCTAGTAAACGAGCCGAACATCCCCTAAATGACTAAAATATCCTTGTTTGCGTATGGATTGTCACTATAACTACGAGGCGAAACAAACATCCCCTAAATGACCAAATTACCCTTGTTAGCTTATTTATTTTTAGTATAAGTATTAGGGTATTTTAGTCATTTGACATTTCTCTTCTTATTTTTTTTCTTCCAAAATCAGTGTAAATATCACAAAATATAAAACTTCTTGCCTTTTTGACTATGCTGTTATTATTGTTATTATTGTTATTATTGTTGATTCATTCCATTGTTTAAGTGACGATTATAATATCAGGCTGCGGTTTTACTAGTTAAAGTTGTTGGAAATGGTATTGTAAATAATGTTCCTCTAGGGAACGAGAAAATGACTTGGTTTGTTAATTCTCATAAACTAGAAGCGAGTCATATTCGGCATGATGTGAAAACAACCCAAATTTCAATGGCACTTATGTTGGAGGAATCTACAAATGGAAACTATATTCCGAAACACAACTATCGACCCATTTTTGCTTATCTTCCTTCATGGAATTATGGTTTAAAATTTATAATCCAAGCTGATTTTATTATTCCTTCGGAAAAGGAGGAAGTTGATGGAGACAGTTCATGGAACCAATGGTTGTTATCGGAGTTTCCAAATTTGTTCATTAGTGCCGAGATGTCATTCTGTAGTCTTCCCTGTTTTAAGGAGAATCCCGCAAAGGGTGTCTCAGTCTTTATGAGCTTTGTTCCTCTTGGAGGGGATGTGCACGGTTTTTTTACTTGTCTTCCACGTATGATTATTTCCATGTTGCGCGAGTCTAATTGTCTACTTCTACAAGGGGATGTTAATGAGTGGGCCCCTCCATGTAAAGTAGTGAGAAACTGGACAGAACAAACTCGTTCTCTGTTGCCAGATAGTTTGATGAAAGAGCATCTTGGTATCGGGTACTTGAATAAAGATGTAGTTTTAATTGAGCCATTGGCTCGAGCTTTAGACATTGTGGAATGTGGACCGAAAGTTCTTGTTCAAATTATGACATCTTTGTGTCGTGCCGGTTCTCTAAAATCAATGGGATTCAATTGGATATCCTCTTGGCTGAATGTTTTGTATTTGATGACGGCTGATGTTTTTGAGCACAATTCTCTAATCGTTGGAACTCAGTCTGATGTCATAAATTCACTTTGTCAATTACGGTTTATTCCTCTTTTGGATGGCGAATATGCATCAATTAATACCGGTTCAGTTTGGTTGCATACTGGAGAGAATGGTCTTGAAGCTTTTGGGAAGTTGCATTCGAAACTTCGAATTGTTAATCCTGCTCTTTTGAATAATACTTCTGTCGGAAACATAACACAGATGCTTTACAAAATTGGGGTCCGACAGTTATCTGCACATGAAGTTTTAAAAGTGCATATCTTACCAGCCATTTCTGATGAAAAAGTTGTGGCGGAAAATACAGAACTGATGATCGAGTACCTTTCTTTTGTAATGTTTCATCTAGAATTATCTTGCTCAGAGTGTCTTGTAGACAAGGAACACATACTCTCACATTTACGTAACAACGCTTTTATTTCCACAAATGACGGATATAAACGACTTGTCGACTCACCTATTCATTTCAGTAAAGAATTCGGGAATCCAGTTGACATGAGCAAGTTGGTTGGTGGCACTGATATGCAATGGTTTGAGATTGATATTGGTTATCTGAAACACCCAGTTTACAAATCGTCCCCTGAAGGAACATTGAAATGGCGAAAATTCTTGAAGGAATTAGGAGTTACTGATTTTGTGCAAATAGTTAAAGTTTCTGTTCCTGAGAGTACGGCATTAGGTTATGATTCTCAAGAGTTAAGGCATTTGTTGTCGCATGTTTCCTCAAACGGTGATCGAGAAAAGAGTAAGTACCTCTTGGAGGTACTTGATACACTATGGGATGACTGTTTTAATGACAAATTTAAAGGTCGTTGCAGCAATAGGAAAAATAAATCCTGTATATCTTCTGTTATTAAAATCCTTAATGATGTTCGATGGTTGGCTTCTAGTATGGATGATCAACTTCACTTTCCTAAAGATCTGTTCAATAACTGGAAAAAGGTGCATTTGATTATTGGTGACAACGCACCATACACTATTCCAAAGGTTAGCTTACTTTATTATTAATGGTTTTCATTCATCATATTCTATTTGGCCGATGGTCGTTATTATGTTATTGTTCCTTTGATATGCACCCCCCTTGATTGCCCCTTCATTTTTCTCTACCACATCTTAAGTTTCAAAATGGTGTACTTGTCGATAAAGGAAAATATATTTTTGGGCTATTATCATAGAATGACGAACTCTTGTGTACTAATATCGGTGGTATTGGTTATTGTTAAATAGGTTAACAATGCGAAGTTATTACATAATATTGGCTTGAAGAATCAAATAACCCTTGACGATGCTTTATCACTTCTCAACGTTTGGAGAAGATCTGAGAAGCCTTTTAGGACCAGGTATAGTTGATTTTTCTTTTTGGAGTATGTGTTTGTCTGTATTTCTACATGTGAATGGAGTGTGGACATCATATATTACTTATATTTGAAGTGAAATTTGCATATGCAATTGAAACTGATATTACACGAGTCATTGTGGTTTAGCTCTGCTCTTTTTCTGTATGGAGATTGAACGTATATGCTGGTTCAATTTCAGTTTTTTTCTCTCCTTTTTCCTCGACTTTTTTTTGTTCCATAACTGTTTATGATTTCTGTTTACCAGCATATCTCAAATGTCAAAGTTCTACACATACATATGGAATGAGATGAGCATGTCAAAGCCGAAGATAGTTGAAAGTTTGCATTCTCAAGCTTTCATATTTGTTCCCTACTCGTTTGGTTCTATGCAAGAAGTTGTATCTGGTTTATTCTTATCTCCAAATGAAGTATATTGGCAGGATTCTACCGGTTCAATAAAACAAACGAAGTCAACCCATCCTCGGTTTGATCAACATATCACTCATAGTCTTTTTAGCAAGATGTTGCACAATCTTTATCCTGGCCTCCATAGTTTTTTTGTGAAAGAGTTTCGCGTAGTTGAGAATCCTCCTCTCCGTAGCTATTTACAGGCTTTGCTGCAGTTTTCAGCCGGGAGTTTGCCTTCACAAGCAGCTAAAACAGTGAGTACATCTATATAGATACTTGTTTATTAAATTAATGATCCATTTTATTCGGAAAAAGTGATTTGAACATTTTTAAACTTTTCAACCTGTTTTTCAGCTAAAGTTATTTGTTTTTCCCATTTAATGTGTTAGTAGTACGTTATAAACTTATAACTTACTTTGACCCGGATTCATATTCATGGGTTGACATTCCTATGTGTAGTTTATACCCGTAGCTATGTCTATACTTATTTTATTCATCTTTTAGGTTTTTCATGTCTTAAAAAAATGGAGTGATGGCTTAGAGTCGGGGGATCTAAGCTCTGATGATGTTGACCACTTGAAAAAGAGTATGGAAGAAAAGGAAACGAGGATACTTCCAACTGTGCAAGATAAATGGGTTTCTTTGCATCAATCTTTTGGTCTCATATGTTGGTGCGACAATGAGCAATTAAGAAAGGAACTCAAGAACTTGAATATTATTAGTTATCTATATTTTGGAGAGCTTACTACTCAAGAAAAACATATGCTTCAAGATAAGGTTTCTATCCTATTTCGGAGACTTGGGATCCCTTCTCTTTCTGAGGTACTCTCCGCTTATCCGGCCCATTTGAATTGTTGCCATTTTAGCTAAGCTTAAACATTTATCAGTTTGACCCATTCTATACATTACAAACCGATCAACCTATTTTTCAGGAAAATATGTCAAATTGCCACCTCTCATCATGACTAATGCCGGCCCGACTGTCCGGACAAAGTCATATAGAAATTTGAAGTACTGCATATTATATGTCTAATATTATGCCTTTATGCAGGTTATGACTCGTGAAGCAATAAACCATGACGAATCAGATAGTAGTTCTAAAACGCCATTGGTCAGAAGTATCTCAAAATCAGGCTCCACAGAGGAGCAAATGGAGTTCTTGATTACAAATACTCAAAAACTATCTAAGCTCGCAAGTGAAGAATCACAGTGTATATTATCCATGTCATCATCAGAAGAGGAAAAGGATACACCGACCACAAACTCTGGTTTGTCATTTGATGATGTAAATCCTCTGCAGTCTACCGCTAAGAAATTAAGAAAGAGGCAAAAAAAGAAAAGAACACCAGAGTTTGAATTTGCATCAAAAACGGATGTTACAGAAGTATTGGTTGGGAATGATGGTGGCCGGATGGTTGAAGCAAACGTAGCCTTAACCATATCTTCAGTGATCTTGGAAGAGGAAGTGTTGATATATGACCAGATTGTTGAAGAAAATGCAGCCTTAACCATATCTTCAGTGATCTTGGAAGAAGCAGCGTTGAAAGATGACTGGATGACCATATCTTCAGTGGTCTTGGAAGAAGAAGCGTTAAAAGATGACCAGATCGTTGAAGAAAATGCAGCCTTAACCATATCCTCAGTGATCTTGGAAGAAGAAGCGTTGAAAGATGACCGGATCGTTGAAGATAATGCAGCCTTAACCATATCTTCAGTGATCTTGGAAGAAGAAGCGTTGAAACATGATTTAGATTTTGGAAAGAATATAGTTTCCTCTGATATGAATCCTGGATCATTTGCAGTTAGTAGATATGAATCTGGACTACCATATGGTATTGTTTCTGAAGTCAAGGATAATACCAATGAAGAGGAATCAGCTAAGATTATTGAGTCTATTAGGCGAGAAGAATTTGGGTTGGATTCAGATATTTCCGCTGTTGGGGATAGCATTCTTAAGAAGCAACATGCTCGTTTAGGTAGAGCACTACATTGTCTTTCTCAAGAGTTGTATTCTCAAGACTCACATTTTCTACTTGAACTCGTAAGTGCATCCTTTTCAGGTGCTCAAATGTTTTTTTCTTCATGTTTATCATGTACTATGTAACACTCTAATTTATCTCTAATTTTAGGTTCAAAATGCTGATGACAATATGTACCCATGTGATGTCGAGCCTACTCTAACCTTCATTCTTCAAGAAACAGGAGTTATAGTCCTGAATAACGAGCAAGGGTTTTCTGTTGAAAACATTAAAGCACTTTGTGATGTTGGTAATTCAACAAAGAAAGAATCTAATGCTGGATATATTGGTAAAAAGGGCATTGGGTTCAAATCTGTATTCCGGGTTACAGATGCTCCAGAAATTCATTCTAATGGATTCCATATTAAGTTTGACGTAAGCGATGGTCAAATAGGTTTTGTTTTGCCAACAATTGTTCCACCTTGTGATATTAACTTGTTTAACAAGTTGGTTACTGTAAATAATGATTCAATGGATGAAAAACGTTGGAATACGTGCATTGTGCTTCCTTTTAGATCAAAGAAGAATGAAACATTTTCAGTTGAGAATCCCATTTCCATGTTTTTCAATCTTCATCCATCTCTGTTGCTCTTTCTTCACCGCCTTGAATGTATCTCGTTCAGAAATCTTCTAAGCAATTCACTCATTATCATGAGGAAAGAAGTTATTGGAAATGGTATTGTAAAAGTTTCTGTAGGGAAAGAGAAAATGACATGGTTTGTTAAATCTCAAAAACTAGAAGCGAATCATATTCGTCATGATGTCCAAACAACCGAAATATCAATTGCACTTATGTTAGAGGATTCTAATAACGGAAACTACATCTCAAAGCTCGACCACCAACCCGTTTTTGCTTTTCTTCCTTTACGGAAATATGGTTTAAAATTTATCATCCAAGGGGATTTTGTACTTCCCTCATCAAGGGAAGAAGTTGATGGAGATAGTCCATGGAACAAATGGTTGTTATCGGAGTTTCCAAATTTGTTCATTAGTGCTGAGCTGTCATTCTGTAGCCTTCCTTGTTTTAAGGAAAATCCGGCAAAGAGCGTTTCTGTCTTTATGAGCTTTGTTCCATTAGGAGGTGAAGTTCAAGGTTTTTTTTCTTGCCTTCCAAGTAAAATAATTGCTAAGTTGCGTACATCCAACTGTTTGCTTCTGGAAGGGGAGATGAATGAGTGGGTCCGGCCATGTAAAGTACTGAGAAATTGGACAGAAGAAACTCGTTCTCTGTTGCCTGATAGTTTGATTAAAAAGCATCTTGGTGTTGGTTACTTGAATAAAGATATAGTTTTAACGGATTCTTTGGCACGCGCATTAGGCGTTGAAGAGTGTGGACCCAAAATTCTTCTTCAAATGATGACGTCTTTATGCCAGACTGGCTCTTTAAAATCAATGGGCCTCAATTGGCTATCCTCTTGGCTAAATGTTTTGTATTTAATGTTGGTTAATGGGACTCAGCCTGATTTTGTAAGCTCTCTTTGCCAATTACCGTTTATTCCTCTTTTGGATGATAAATATTCGTCAATCAAACAAGGTGCAATTTGGTTAAATACTGATGGGAATGGTCTTGAAGCTTTTGGGAAGTTGTATTCGAAACTCCGAGTTGTTAATACAGCCCTTTTTCATGATTCTTCAGCTGAAAAAATTGGAAACATAACCGGAATGCTTTTCAAAGTTGGGGTACAACGGTTATCTGCACATGAAGTTTTGAAAGTACATGTCTTACCAGGCATTTCTACTAAAAAAGGTGAACATTTGGAATTGATGACCGAATACCTTTCTTTTATGATGTGTCACCTAGAATCATCTTGCTTCGAGTGTCTTTTAGAGAAGGAAAACATTCTCTTACGTTTGCGTAACAGTGCTTATATATGTACGAATCATGGGTATAAACGGCTTGTTGATGTGCCAATTCACTTCAGTAAAGAATTTGGGAATCCAGTTGATATGAGCAAGTTGGTTGGTGGCACTGATTTGAAATGGTGTGAGATCGATATCAGCTATTTGAATCATCCGGTTTACAAATCATCCCCGGAAGGAACATTGAAATGGAGAAAATTCTTGCAAGAAATAGGAGTTACTGATTTTGTGCAAATAGTTAGAGTTGAAAAGCGTATTAAGGACCTATCTTCTACCGTTTTTAAGACTATGACGTTAGATGATGATTGTATATTTACAGGATCCACAGTCAAATACTGGGATTCCCGGGAGTTAATGGATTTGTTGTCACATGTTGCCTCAAATGGTGATAGGGAAAAGGGTAAGTATTTCTTAGAGGTACTTGATACACTATGGGATGATTATTTTAGCGATAAGCCGTTTAAATCTTCGGTGTTAAGAATCCTTCATGGTGTTCGGTGGTTGGCTTCTAGTGAAGATGATAAACTTCAGTTTTCTAAAGATTTATTCCATAGGTGTGAAACTGTTCGTGCAGTTGTTGGTGACTATGCACCATATGCTATTCCAATGGTTAGTCGTTTTATGTTTCATTTTGTTGGAAATAATATAATTCTATAGATTTAGTATCCTGATATTCTTGATATTGGTCGTCATTAAATAGGTTAACAATGTGAAGTTATTAAACGATATTGGCTTGAAACAAACGGTCACTCTTGATGATGCTTTATCACTTCTTGAAGTTTGGAGAAGATCTGAGAAGCCTTTCAAGGCCAGGTATTACTATTTGTTCTATATAGCTTTTTTTGTTATCTTTTATTATCTTCGTTTTTTTGACATTCTTGTTAACCTTTTATGATTTATATGAATCAGCATATCTCAAATGTCCAATTTTTACACATATATATGGAATGCGATGAGCATCTCAAAGCAGAAGATTATGGAGAATTTGCATTCTCAAGCTTTCATATTTGTTCCTTACTCGTTTGATTCTACGGATGAAATTGTATCTGGCTCATTCTTATCTCCCAGTAAAGTATATTGGCATGATTCTACCGGTTCAATGGAACAAATGAAGTCAACCTATCCTCGGGTTGAGCTACATACGAATCATCTTCCCTTCAGCAAGATGTTATGCAATGTTTATCCTGGCCACCATTATTTCTTTGTGAATGAGTTTGGAATAGCTGAGAATCCTCCTCTCCTTAGCTATCTTCAGTCTTTGCGACATTTATCGACTGTGATTTTGCCATCACAAGCAGCTAAAACAGTGAGTACTCCATATAGTCTTACCCTTTTATGCATATTCTATTAGGTGGCAAAATGGACCGGTGGATAACATGTTGTAACGGGTTTTGTGCAAAATGGGATGCATTTCTTGCTCTCTTTTTCTTTGATTTTCATGAATTTGATTACAACAATTACTATTAAATGTATAATCCAATTTTTTTTAACAAATGTAGTTTAGGAGGCCAACGCTAAAATATCTTTTCGGCAACTTTTTAAAACCGTTCAACCCGTTTTTACTTTTTCATATATATACCAGGAGCTTTATCCATAATTAATTTGTTTCATGTGTTAGGTTTTCCATGTTCTTCAAGAATGGAGTGATGCATTAGACTTGGGGTTTATGACTTCTGATAGTATTAACCGCTTGAAAAAGAGTATGGAGGAAAAGGAAATGACGGTACTTCCAACAGCACAAGATAAATGGGTTTCTTTGCATCAATCATTTGGTCTCATATGTTGGTGTGACGATGAACAATTGAAAAAGGAATTCAAGAACTGTAGCAATATTGATTTTCTATGTTTGGGGGATCTTACTACTCAAGAAAAACAGATAATTCAGAATAAGGTTTCCGTCCTATTTCGAAGACTTGGAATCCCTTCTCTTTCTGAGGTACTCTCCGCCCCTCTCTCGTAAACTCGTACATATACACAAGTATGCACACTTGCCACAATTGTTACTTTGTTAGTTTTTTATGAATTATTTATTGTGACAAAACGGTCTGGGCCGCGTTGAGTTCACTACAGTTTTTTATCAGTCGATTAATCTATTATGAATTTGTTATCTATAATTACTAAATTAATATTCTTATAATTATAATTATTATATATATAATTATTATATAAATCTTCGAATAAAAATAATTTAGGAGATTGTATTACTTAAAAGTAGACTTTGGGTGACTTTCATCCCGTTCCACATATTATTTGGATTTATTTGATACTCAGTTAATATAAGTTTGGTTATCATAAAAATTCTCTTGTTCTCTATATATCTTTAAGAGGAAATTACGTAAATGGTCGGTGTTTTTTTACTTATTACAAATGTGGTCTCTCATGCAAACCTTTTGCGGATCATGTCCCTCTTTGCAATGTTTCATTACATTTCTGGTCGACAATGAAACATTGTAAGTAGGGACCAAACCCGCAAAAGGTTTGCATGACTGTCCAGATCCGTGACATTTATGTAATTCACTCTTTTTTTTAATGGAGAGCAAGTGGACATTCAGTCAATAATACTTGGATTAATAGGTAAAAAAACGGGTTTGTGCTGCTAATGACGGTTTTAGTACCTCATGTCATTCCTCTATTATTATGGCATGCAGGTTGTGACCCGTGAAGCAATATACTATGGCCCATCGGATGATAGCTTTAACACCTCTTTGGTAAATTGGGGTCTCCCATTTGCTCAACGCTACATTTATAGCATCCACCCAAATGAATATTCTCAACTCAAGTCGTCTGGACTCAATAACCTAAATTCTTTGCGAATTGTTGTGGTGGAGAAGCTGTTTTACAAGAATGTCATAAAGAGATTTGGAATTGAATCTGATAACCGATACAAGTGTAGTTGTCTTCTACAAGATCACATCTTGTACGTAACCCATGAATCCGATTCCCATTCACTTTTCATGGAGCTTTTTCGTTTTTTAGGTACTGGAGTTCCCGAATTGCCCTTAGCAAATTTTCTCCACATGATTACAATCATGGCGGAATCAGGTTCCACAGAGGAGCAAATAGAGTTTTTCCTTAAAAATAGCCAAAAACTTTTAAAGCTCCCAAGTGAAGAATCACTTTGGTCGATTTTATCAATGTCATCGCCGAAAGAGGATAAAGATTTTAATCCTCCAGAGTGTGGAAAAATTTGGCCACCTGACCATTGGAAAAGCGCCGCACCACATGATGTAGCAGAAGAATTAATAGAAAGTGGATCTGATTGGATCATCGAAGAAAGTTGTGAAACGTTACCTTTACTGATCTTGGAAGAAGATGAAGAAGCTATAAAACACCAACCAGATTCTAGAATTTATACCGATATAAATGGTGGTTTCAAGGATGAATCAGATTATGGAAGGTATATAAACATAGTTTCTGATGATGATATGAATGCTCTCGTGTGTTCGTTCAATAGTCTTACCTTACAAGACCATTCAGATCCTGGAATTTGTAGGGTTTCTTCTGATACGAATGATGTATCTTGTGCAATAACCAGATATAATGGGCGGAAATATAGTTCATCCAACATAATTAAGAGAGATAAGTTAACATGGGGCAGTTCGCAACAGTTTAGAACTGGGAAAACAGGAGAATCTGTGGCTTTTAACTACTTTTCAAAAAAACTCGGTGATAAAAAACGTGTGATATGGGTGAATGAAGTTAAAGAATCTGGACTACCGTATGATATCGTTGTCGAAGGTAATGATAATAGCAAGGAATATATAGAAGTTAAAGCAACAAAATATGCAAGAAAAGAGTTGTTTGAGATATCCGTAAGAGAGTGGAAATTTGCTGTTGAAAAAGGTGAATCTTTCACTATTGCATGTGTTCTTTTATCAGATGGGAGATCGGCTCGGATTACTACTTATAAAGATCCATTAAAATTATGTCAATCGGGGCACCTTCAACTGGCTTTTCGGTCATCTAACAAGTAACATATGCTTCAACAAGTAATTTTTGTAGATTAATGGCTTGTTTATACTTTTTATTGTATATAATTCTGTTAAGAGGCTTTTGTGAAGATGTGCATAACAATCAATTATTCAATTTTTTTCATGTATAAAGGGTTAAATATATTGTTTTTGGGGCTTTTCTTTCTAAAAAGAATGTGTCGATTTTCGCTCTGTTGGACTGAGATGGCCTGGGTCCATAAAACAGTTGCAAGTTACCAACATGGAATCAAACTGAAACCGAAAAAATAAACCAAACTGATACAAAACCGAAACCAATAGGTTCCTACTTCCTATCGCTTAAACCGAATTTTTTTTGTTATGGGGTTTGGGTATGGTCTTATACACAAAGCGAACCGAACTCACCCCTGCGAGTCTGAGGAGATTTTTGGTGAACTACAACCTAGTGAGACAAAAAGGTGATTATGAACAATCATGACGCTTCTCATTAGCGAACTTGATAAGATTGGATTCAACATGTGGAAAAGGACACAATGTGAAATGTATCATGGACATAAATGTGATGGAGTTAAAACCAGCCACTAAAACCGAGTGAACCGATAAAGGTCGTTTGGGTTGATCCAGTCGGGTTGGCGGTTAAACCTGCGGGGTTTGATGCAAAATATTTAGTATATATAAACATTTAAACAAGCAATAGTAGAAAGATTTTGATGTAGCTAAGATTGGAACCTATAATATAAAAGTTAGGTTTAATGGTGTTTAGTGTTTACCAACCAACTTAAGTTCAAGAGGATTATTATGTTTTATAAAAAAATTGAGGTAATTATATAAATGGTTCATGGTTTGTCGGGTATAATAGATTCAATACTTGAATAACTTTCTTTCTCTTTCGAATATTGTCCTTGTGGTTTCATATTGTTACAGATATGGTACCTTTATAAAGACCAAGTTCTAAATAACAAGTCATGGCGCCGAGGCGTGACTAGAAAGTTTCAAAGACATATAAGGTGTCTTTGTTAGGCGTGACGGCAAAAAAACGTGGCTAGGCGCGACAACACGAATTTTTTTTGTAACGCGTTATGAAAATTTTAAAATAAAAAAAGTTTAAAAATAGTTAAAAATGGCTATATATATATATATATATATCATTTGATTGTAAATTTGTTACTATATTTTAGATTAAATATATATTAAAATGATAAAACATCGATTTTTATAATTTAATAATATTATATAACTTATAATAATAAAAATATATATAAAACTATAAAATATATTAAAATTCTGTAATATTAAAACACTTAAAAAACGCTGTATCTGTTACGCCCGGCATGTCCACTTTATTCATAACCTTGATAAAGAATAATGCATATCTTTGAAATCATTTATGCAGAGAGTATGGGAAAAATTCAATAATCCAAGCCTCGCCTAGGGTTTCTTTCCACCATTATCTCACGAAAGAGGTAACGATAATCAACTTCACTTCCTCCATTTTATCTTACATTTTAAGTAAGAATGCAGTTAGGTTTTGTTGTCGTATTAACTCAAATTTTGGTGTATATGTATTTGGAAACAGTTTATGAAAGAAATTTTAACTAATTAATGAGGTAAATGATAAAACGATCCTGGTAGGACTACATATTACCGCGGATGTAATGGTTTAATGTGTCTCACAGTTGGATTGTCACGATTGCATCTTTTTTTGAAAACGATAGATACATGAAAACAATAATCTCACTAGGGACTAAGCTACGAGTCTGCAATTGCTTCCTCGATTTAGTTAACTCTAAGTTGAGCGAAACGCGTCCCTTTTCTGTGCAACTATATCTTTAGAGACAAGATGTTAGAATTCCACATTTCTATATGTCATTTTGAGTTTTAAGACTGAATATTTTACTAAACATGTAAGTTATCAACTTTCGTTTTCTTACAATCTGAATTTTAAGACTTTCTGTGTTTCTAACTTACAAATAGTGTGAGTTATCAACTTTTGTTTTGTTTCGTCATTGAATGTTGATATCCGTTCTTACTTTCTTCATAATATTGTGATGTGAATTATAAAGAATCGACTACATCTCATGACTTTATCCCTCATATTCTACTTCTTTACATTAGAAAAGATTTGTTGAAACTTTTTTTTTTTGTCTTGTTTAATCTCATCGATCATTACTGATTCGATGTTGTGAGTAACGATTCTATTTGTTTTCGTTTTCAGTTTTAAGGTTGAATAGTTATTGATTGAAGAAATGACTAAGTCACATAACGGAAGTTCTGAGTTGTCTGGGAAATGTCACGCTTGTGGGGAGAAGGGACATTATGCTCGTATAAGTAAAGACGGGAAATCTGACACCTCTACTAACAAAGTGGTGCTCAAGGAAACAGTAGGCTTGATAACTACCGAGGACCCAGCTTTAACCAACTCGAGGCGCAGAGGTTGGTATGTAGCTTCTAGATGCACGGTTCATGTGTGTAACTCGAGGGACATGTTTGTAAGCTACTTACCATTGAGTAATCATGAGGTAATTTTGGAGGAAAACAATAACCATGTTGAGGTGGCAGGGATTGGTACAGTGGAGCTTCGATTCACCACGGGCAAAGTTTTGACTCTTATAAATGTTTTTCATATGCCCACAATTATTAAATGTCTTGTTTCCGTCAGCAAACTTGCTAAGATCGGATGTTTCATGTCTTTTGGTCCTGCGGAATGTGCCATTAAGAAGAGTCAAGAGATCATAGGAAAAGGGTACAACGAGGATGGATTGTATAGGTTGAGCATCATGGAAGATGGCCCAGGAGAAAACAAAAAATCTGACACTCCGGCTGAGAAAGTTCTGCTGAATGAAATAATAGGCTTGATCGCTACTGAGGATCCAGCTTTAACTGACATGAGACGCCGAGGCTGGATTGTGTCTACTAGATGCACAGTACACGTCTGTAACTCGCGGGACATGTTTGTGGACTACCGACCTTTGATTAATCATGAGGTGATTTTGGAGTACACCAATAACCATCATGTTGAGGTGGCCGGGATTGGTACAGTGATGCTTCGATTCACCACGGGCAAAGTTGTGACTCTTTTAGATGTTTTTCATATACCTGCAATTATTAAGTGTATTGTTTCCGTCGGCAAACTTACCAAGAAGGGATGTCGCGTCTTATTTGGGCGTGAGGGGTGCACCATTGAAAAGAGTCGAGAGATCATAGCAAAAGGATACGTTGAAGATGGATTGTATCGGCTGGCCATCATGGAAGATCGCCCAGGAGAAAACAGAAAATCTGACACTCCAACTGGGAAAGTGGTGCTCAACGAAACAATAAGCTTGATAACAAATGAGGACCCAAGTTTAACCAAAATCAGGCGCAGAGGCTGGTACTTAGCTACTAGATGCACAGTGCACGTGTGCAACTCTAGGGACATGTTTGCAAAGTACCAACCATTGACTAATCACGAGGTTATTTTGGAGGGGAGCAATAGCCATGTTGAGGTTGCTGGGATCGGTTCAGTGGTGCTTCGATTTACCACGGGCAAAGTTTTGACTCTTTCAAATGTCTTTCATATCCCCAAGATGATCAAGTCTCTTGTTTCTGTCGCCAAACTTGATGATCTTGGTTTTGAAATGACTTTTCGCTCCCAAGGATGTATCATTGTTAAAAATCAGGAGATCGTAGGAAAAGGTTACAGGGAGGAGGAATTGTTTCGTTTGAGCATCATCGATGAAGAAAACCCAAAAGTAGTTCTCAAGGAAACAATAGGCTTGATAACTGTCAATGAGGACCCCATTTTAACCAACATGAGGCGTCGAGGTTGGTACCTAGCTTCTAGATGCTCAGTGCACGTGTGTAATTCTACGGACATGTTTGTGGACTACCAACCATTGAGTTGTCATGAGGTGATTTGGACAACAATGATCATGTTGATGTGTGCGGGACAGGTACAGTAGTTCTTCGATTCACCACTGGCAAGGTTTTGACTCTTACAAACGTTTTTCATATCCCGGCAAGCAGGAAGTGTCTTGTTTCCGTCGGCAAACTTGGTGAGAGTGGATTCGGTATGTGTTTTGGGGCCGAAATCGTCATTGAGAATTCGAAGAGTCACGAGGTTATGGGAAAAGGATTCGTCGAGGATGGAATGTTTCGGTTGAGCCTCATGGAAGACGTCACAGGTGGTATTTGAGCCGTGTGTGATAGTTCAGACTTTTGGAAATTTTGGCTAGTTATAATTTTGTTTTAGCCCTTAAAGTTCCTCTATCGTTGCATTAAAACTTAAGAAATATGCAGGAAATTGTAAGTAAGCTTATGTCATTTTTTTATCCTTCCGCTTTTTTGAATTTGATGGTAATGCTGGTTGGTAATGAACCCGAAGTTTGTCATTATACGCGTTATGTCTTACTGAAGTGGATATGCTTTAATACTTGACAATTTTTTCGGTTTTCTGATGGTATATAGGATTATATAAGTTGCTGTTGTAATTTTGTTGTCTGTGTAAATTAAGACTGCAGATTTAGCGAGATCGAGGTGCAATCCATACTGTATGCACTCGTGGCTCGAGGACTAGAATACCCAGAAATCATGTCCAGTAAAATTAGAATCGTATAATTATAAATCACAAAAATACAATGATTTTTTAAGACTCTTGACGAAGAATAGTCTTATGGATCGATCAGGGTTATCTTGGCGACGTGAACAAAACATCATAACTAGTGATATTTCTTTTATATGGTTTGGTATTTATAGGGACTTGTTAAAGATGTTAACTTTTTGCTGGTTCACTTTCTGTTATTTGTGTTTTTGGTGGTTCTTCAAAAAAGAGGGAAAATTTGACAATGAGTAATAACGTCGACAATACTCTAATAAGATGCACGTAGGTTACGAAGAACTTGCATTACAAGTTGAGTATCAGTAATCGAGTGAATATATTTTAGTGTTTACAAAGGTTTCTTAAAGTTAAATACGTCTTCTAGACACTTTATAATTAAGAAAAACCGATCCAGTTCGTCCCATAAATCTTCTGTGATGCAATTTTCTTTAGAAATGATTTGCAGAAGATTTGGTTAATATGTGGTATAGATTGCAAGATTTGATAAGTGCATCAAGAGATTTCTAATCCGCCTTGGTTTGCAAGTATTAGTACAAATAGTATACTAAAGTTTTTAACGAGATCCACCATTTGACTCTCGGGCATGAGAGTAAGTATCTGTTTAGACAAAAACCGGAAGTAAACGTGAGTATTTAGAGTATGTTTCGCAATTACGTGTAACTAGTTGAGGTTCATGGTAGACTGGTAGTTATAGTTCGAACTGCGTAGCCAGGATTTGACTTCTAAGTGGGCCAAAATCTTTACGTGTTAGTAAGAGGTTTCGTAGAGGTAATGTGTCATATAGAAACTTCCTAGATTAACATCTTGTGATGAGTAGGAAAGAAGTTTAGGAAAGGTCACAATAATACCTCGATTAAGCCACATACATATGAGTCAAAGACCCGTCATTCCAAGATAATCTGAACATAGAAAAACTTATCCGTTTACTAAAAGGTTTATATTAGTAGTCAAATGATAAATATATAACTTGTATTAAAGCAACAATAAATATTTTCTTTAAGAAAATAAACTCAAGAAACAACTAAAAGTATTATTATTTTCTCTTTTTATTATGTTTTTTATTTACTACTCATCCTTATATTTATAAATATATTAGAAAGAAAAATACTAAAAACTAAATCTTAAAATCAATCACCATTCAACCTATCTATCTCTTATTTTCCGTTTTATTTGTAGTTTTTTTTATTTACCAAACACACTAAAATCACACAAGACACACACATTTATTTCTCTCTCTGTGCGGACGCTTGCATATTATGAGATTATATATAGTAGTGGTATCATAATTATATGAACAAATATTATTAATAATCAATATAATTATGAATGTCTAAATTTTTTAAATATAATTTTAAAGGCTATGTTTAATAAATTTTAAATGATAATATAGACAAAATGTCTTGGAAATTTTTTATTTTTGATTTTTGATTAAAATAAGATTTTATTTGTCCGTTTCACATCGGAAATAATCGATAGTAAAACTGCCAACTAAAAGTATCCGAAATAATTAACAGTAAAACGCAAATAAAAGTTAAAGATTTAAAGTATTAGGTGAAGTTAAAAAACTTTAAAGTTAGAAGGAAATTGAAAATTAATAATACTTTAATGGGCAAACAAAAAAATGAAAGTTTAGGATAAAATTGGACAATAACAATATTTAAAGGGCTAAATTTGAAATAATATTAATCGGACCCATAAATATGTTCACTGGTTTGATAATTCTTTATAAGTGATAACGAGTTTTTAAAAACCCCACGTGTTGTGACGGGATACAAAAATCTTAGTCAAAAATAAATATATGGCTAAAACACAAACTATCATACCACCGAGCATGCGTTGTGGCATGATAGAACTTTTAGTTGAAACTATATAGATATATAAATCGTGATTGCATCTAAGTAATTGTAATAATAAACTCATGTTTATAAAAATTTAATGACAATACAAACCAAACACAATTAAGGTTGTTTGGTATGAAAGTTAAAGTAGATTGAGTGTTATGTAATATAGAAAATTTAAATGAAAATATATAAGAAAATAAAAGTTTTCTAACGATTATTTTGGTTTAATTTGGATAATATATCGTCAGTTTATAAAAAAAGTTATTAATTAGTACAAATAAACATTATTGTTTTCTTCTGTTTATAATTAATCCCCATAATTATGCAAAATTGGGAAAAAGATTATATATTCTTTACATAAAAGATTGTATAATATATAATTCATTATTTTATTTAGTTTGCCAAAAACTTATACCAATAATCATCATAATATAAAAATTAATTATTATAATATAAAGAATAATAAATTATGGGTTGTTAGAACTTTATTATTTAAATTTAAGACGTTTTTTTGAATTTTATATAAACTCGAGAGTTGTAGTATAACTTCACATAAACCAGAATATTGTAAAGAAACTAATTTTAGTCAATAATTAAAATGACTAGTTAGTACTAAATTAAAATTGAAGCTAACAACTTTTAGTCAAGTCTGCATCATTTTCCGCAGGACACTACATATGACGTTGTATCACGGGAAAAATACTTGAAATCAATCTTGAAGGGATTCTGTTCAAACATTTCTTGTTTGCAGTTTATGTTCTCCTCTCCGATTTCTTATTTTATGTTTAGTTTTCATTGTAATTGTATATCGGTTTTGCATTTCATTTACGCAAACATATATGCCAACAACATTAGTTCATTTGCACAAACATATATGCCAACATCATTAATCCTAAAGGCTCACAATGTGTCACACCCCGCTAAAGCGAAAACGCGGGATGTGAAGAGCGAGAGTATTCGATACACAAGTTATAGATAAACGGCAAGTTATATTAAATAAAACATAACTTCAAAGTTTACGTAAGTAGCTAAAAGTATTTTTTACATATCCGATTACAATAACAAAAGTTTGCATAACCAAACCACCCGAATCCTTCCCTTTCTTGAAGTCATCAGCCCAAGGCATACAAGCATCATCTCAAAGCTTACTCGTTTCCTGAAAATACGAGTCAAGTGTTAACTACGGGAGACGTAGTTAGTGAGCTACAAAGTTTATGTATTCAAAGCGTTTGCGCATAACAATGCGTAAAGTATAAGTAATCAAAGAGTTGACGCATAGCAATGCGTAAAGTATAGTATTCAAAGTGTTGACGCATAGCAATGCGTAAAGTATAAGTATCAAAGAGTTGACGCATAGCAATGCGTAAAGTATAAGTATTCAAAGAGTTGACGCATAGCAATGCGTAAAGTATAAGTATTCAAAGAGTTGTCGCATAGCAATGCGTAAAGTATAAGTATTCATGTTTGTAGGCATTGACCACATAGTGTACGGCTATGTGACAATCCTAAGTATTGCCCAATGATCGTTGCTAAGCCTATAGCCCACCCACTTAGAATTATGCACCATCTGTTGTTAGCGTTGTGGTGAGGGTCTACGTACCTACCCTAATAGCGCTATCCATAATTACTAACGGTCCTCTCTCAAGAGATTAATAACAACTGTAGTGTAGGAGTGTATGAGAATTTTAGTGGTATCTCACGACCATGTTGTACAACGTCCGCAACATGACGATCGATGTTTAGTCACTGGCAAAATTAGTATTTGTATCCTCAACATTGTTGGCAAAACCATCAACAATGCTGGCAAAATAGTTTTCGTAATAGTATTCAAGTATCAAAGCGTTTTGTTAAACATTCAAAGTATGTTTCAGCTTAAATATAATGTTACTAAGCTCGCATTTCACCCCAAAATGTATTTAAAAGCATGTAAAGAAGGGGTTTGTAACTCACTGTTTGCGAAGAATCTAGCGTGTACTCGGAAATGCTCGGAAGGTGCTCGGAATCACCGGAATCCTAATATATATCATGTTTTCGTGTAAGTATCATTACTTCTTAATTATTATACTCGTTAGTCAACGAGATGCTTGTTTTTATAGTGTCATAGATATGTCTAACTAATAAGTTAAAGGTTACAAAGTTTATAACGGATTGAATAAGTTTTCGCGACCTCGTTACAGTTACGCAACGTAACTGTAGTTACGCATCGTAACTGTATGAGTGTTTATAGTTACGCAACGTAATTGTATGAGTGTTTTTAGTTACGCAGTGTAACTGTATTATTGGTTATTATATGAATAATAGAATAGCATATTGAATGGTCTCCGTTATCAAGCGAGTAAACTTTTGGTTTCTATAGTTTGGGTTTGGTTTATATGATAATGAATGATCCATTTTAATATTGGGTTAATTTGTGTACAAATCATGTAAATATTTATTTAGTTGATATAGTGATTAAATATGATTGGCACTAAGTTCTAAGGATAGGAAAGTGACGAACTTTATTTGTTTTAAATTGCAATAACAGAAATTTGTTTGCAGTAACAAATGTGTGGTTTAGTTATATACCATGTTTGGTTTTCATATGTTAATTAATTGACAAAAATTAGTGGAAACAAAATGGAACAACTAAATTGTTATTTTTGATGTTGCATCGAATTCGATTATGTTAATTGGTCTATATCTGAATTCATAAGTAAGACAAACGTATATATCCTCGTTGTATAGAGGTCGAGGAGATAACATTTATTTATTTGATACATTTAGAACTTATGGTTTTTGATACGACAAATATCATTTAGAATTAGAAGGATATGATGTAATTTTTTTTATTGATTTAGAGGATGATACGTTCATAAGTTGTTGGATTTTACATTTGATGTGAATGAAGTATCTTGGATCAAAGATATAATGTTGAACTATGATATTATAACTTTCTGCATTTGCTTCTTATAGAAGTGGAGTGGCTAAAAGGTTTGTTGATACACGTAACCTTATTGTCAAAGTCAATATCATTTTTTGAACATTGAGATAATATCAAAGGTGTATAATTAAAATTACAATAGTAAGTCTTGAAAGAGTAGACTTAAGTGGAGACTGATCAATCAATTTAGTAAAGAAGGATGATCACCGGTATTCTTTTACGATCGAGTAAGAATTAAATGGATCATTTTTGTAAAAGGATTACTAAGGAAATTGATTGAAGTCAAGAGGGATGAGATTAAAGTCCATTTAGATCCCTAATTATGGGATACCCAATTCCCTTATAGTACAATGCTAGGAGCAGATTTCAATGTGGAAAACCCATAATTAGTGATTGGAACACGTGTTATTTATCTCAAGTATATGTTCGGACCTACGGGTATGTTAGGATGAAGTTTTTCTTCTTAATAGTTCTTTTGAAAAATTGCAAACGTGGGTGCGAGATTAAGAGAACTACCTATATGAGTATGAAGTGTTGCCGCTTCAAGAAGGCTTGGACTTGGCTTTCGATATGCTCATTGAAGGATAGGGACACATGGCTTATAATAGTGTCAAGAATAAACATTAGAGAGTTGTAGTAACTTGTGTGTATATTTTCTTCATTATATTCACTATGGTTAGAAATGGATCAATTCTTAGTAACACTTTTGATATTCGATTATATGAATTGAATTTATACAAAGTAAAAATTAATCGTCACGACATTTTCATTATGCATAAGTTTGATTTGTTTATTATTTGGTAAATCTCGTATGACATTAAAATGGGGGAAGATTGTTGGTATTTTAGTAATTAGGATTTATCGAGACCAAAGAGATTTCAAATTAAGTTTTATTACGGGTTATGCGGTACGGAGTGCACACTCGTATAAGTTAATTTGATTTCAAATATATAGAATGGTACAAGGTGTAATGATTAATCAAATGGTGTGATCATTAATAAAACCTTATAAGTATTTATTAAATGATGTTATTATTTATTAAATGGTGTAACAATTCATTAAGGGTTGTGACTTTTTATCAAAAGTCACATCTTTTCATTTATCTTTTAAAATAGATGTAGTTTGGTATTTAATTCTACAAGATAAACAAAATAAACAAATATAAGAAATTGCTCTTTATTTTGATTAGTGATTATATTGTATTGAACACTAATCGTCATATTTTGAATTATCTTATTTAAATATTTCGTGTTAATCCAAAGACAAAATTATTGAGAACAAATACTTTATTGGAAAAAGTGAATTTTAATAACCGAGTGTTATCTACATATTAAAACGTGTATTTTTCATATCAAATTTTACGAGTGGAATCTCGTCGTAAGAATGAGTTTCATTCCCAATATAACGACAAATCTATATTTACTTATAATAGAGAGTCGTCGGATAGCTAATGTTTGAGATATTCCAAATAGTGGAATCGTATGCATTTGAAACTCCTGACTCTTTGTTTACCCTATGTTTTAATTACCATAATGTGATTAATGGCATACTTATGCATTTGAAACTCCTGACTCTTTGGTTGCCCTATGTTTTAATTACCATAATACATTTGAAACTCCTGACTCTTTGGTTGCCCTATATTTTAAATGATTAATGGCATACTTATGCATTTGAAACTCCTGACTCTTTGGTTGCCCTATGTTTTAATTACCATAATGTGATTAATGGCATACTAATTATTGAGATATGTATTTGAAACTCCTGACTCTTTGGTTGCCCTATGTTTTAATTACTATAATGTGAATAATGGCATACTAATTATTGAGGTACTCCAAAGGTTGGTGGTTTTTTGTTTTTCTATATAAGTTAGTTCGAAAAGTTACATTTGCATCAACAAGCCCCATAACTACATACAATCATGTCTCTTTCGAAAAACATGTCTCACTCCAAGATTGGCGCCCTTGACCCAATTAGAGAAGATTGGGTTGTTCATGTACGACTTTGTAGAATGTGGGAGACAATAAATACGAAACTTGGTGATGTCTTACTTGGGTTGGAGATGGTTATGGCTGATGATGAGGTAATTTCTAATTTGTTTGATACAATAATTTCTACCATGTTAAATTACTTTCTTACATGTTTTTTTTTATACCAAAAAGGGCGGTTCGATACAAGGTTTCATCACTAGAAATCATATACGAAAGTTTAAGGCTCTTCTCGAAGAGGGTCAGGTATATCAAATCTCGAGATTCAGAGTGATCGAAGGTCAAATGGGATATAAAAGCTGTCCCGAATCAATACCGCATCCGTTAAACATTGCAACATCGGTTCGTAAACTTGAAGGTGGTCATGAGGAGTTTCCATTGAATGTGTTTAGTTTCACACCAACGGAAGTTCACCTACAGAGAATCAACAACAATTTCGTCCTCACTGGTGCCGTCTTTTCTCTAAATGTTTATGTTTTCTTTCCTATATCCAGTTTTTTGTTTTTTGTGGAACATAAATGAAACACGTGAAATGAATCCGATTCTTCAATTGGGTCAAATGTGTTGTAGAAATTATTCGAAACCATTCGATTTAATTGAACATTTCTATTGTAATTTGTAAAGAATCTATATATTGTATTTAATTTGGTGTTTTGGGATTTTTGAAAGCTTAGTTTTATACATTCGAGGGAAACAGAAAGTAGCAGAAAATAGGCACAAACCATGTGTTTTAATTTTAGAAAGTAGAAGGTCGGTGGCGGTTACAGACACAAAACTCCCGATTCTGATCATTGGTCGTAACAAATCTCTTTACAAAATTGTCGCGCGGGAATACGCCTAGTATAGAAATATTCTAAACCCGTCAAGACACACACAAACCTTATCACAACTTTCATGGCGCCTCAAATTCAAACATAAACAATGTTATCACCACCAGCAGCAACAGCAACCACCATACACCACCCTCCTCACTCACCGGAAACCCTCATATCACTACTCACCACCACCAAAACCATCACCCACCTAACCCAAATCCACGCAGCTGCAATCCGCCATGACTACCATAACCACCCATCAATAAACTTCAAACTCCAACGCTCATATTCATCATTCAACCGTCTCGATTCATCTATAACCCTATTCAACCAAACCCACAATCCCAATGTGTTCTTCTACACCTCCATGATTCACTCTCACGCCGTTGTAAACCAACACTTACAAGGACTTAAATTGTTTGTCGAAATGATATCGAATGATATCGAACCAAATGAGTTCACTTTCTCAGCTGTTTTAAAGGGTTGTGGGTCGGAATTTGGAGAAACGGTGCATTGTTATGTGATTAAGTTAGGGTTTGAGTGTAATGTGTATGTGAGAACGGGTTTAGTTGACGTTTATTCGCGAGGTGGGGATTTGGTGTCTGCACGCCAACTGTTTGATACAATGCCTGAGAGAAGTTTGGTTTCGTTTACGTCGATGATTACTGGGTATGCGAAGTACGGGGAGGTTGTGAAGGCGCGGGCGTTGTTTGATGGGATGGTGGAGAGGGATGTTGTGTGTTGGAATGTGATGATTGGTGGGTATGTTAAGTATGGGAAACCGATGGAGGGTTTAAACTTGTTTCGAAAAATGTTGGATATGAAGAAGAAAGGTAATGAAGTTACGTTGGTCACGGTTTTATCTGCGTGTGGACAGCTTGGGTCGTTGGAATCAGGAAGATGGATTCATTCTTATATGCAAAATAATGGGATTTACATGAATGTTCATTTGGGTACTGCTCTGATCGATATGTATGGCAAATGTGGTAGTTTAGAAGACGCTCGATTAATCTTTGATAAGCTCAATAACAAAGATGTTATTGCCTACAATTCAATGATTACAGGTTATGCAATGCACGGGTTTTCCCATGAAGCTTTGATATTGTTCAACGACATGTGTAGAACACATACACGACCCACGGATATCTCATTCATAGGAATCTTGAGCGCTTGTGCTCATTCGGGTTTGGTTTCAATTGGAAAGGGTATTTTTCTTTTAATGAAAACTAAATGGAAAATCGAACCAACAATTGAGCACTATGGTTGTATGGTTAACCTTCTTGGTCGAGCTGGTTATCTTGAACAAGCGTACCAGCTTGTGAAGAACATGAAGGTTGACCCTGATCCGGTCATATGGGGAACTTTACTTGACTCATGTACGCTACATAAAAACGTTCATTTAGCAGAGGAAATCGTTAAGTACTTGGTAGATCACAATCTTGCTAATTCGGGAACATACATTCTTCTTTCCAACTTATATGCCGCAACTTCAAACTGGGATGGTGTGGCAAAAATGAGGACCATGATGAAGGACCACGGGGTGTATAAAGAGCCTGGGTGTACCTCCATTGAAGTGCATAACAAGGTGCACGAGTTTGTTGCAGGGGACATGAAACACCCGAGTAGTGAAAAGATTTATATGATGTTGGAGGAGGTGAACGGATGGTTAAAGGAACATGGTTATAGACCACAAACCGATATCGTGTTGCATGATTTTGGGAAGAAGGAAAGAGCGCGGTCGTTAGAAGTTCATAGTGAGAAACTTGCAATTGCGTTTGGGCTTATTAGTACAGAGGCTGGAAGTAGTATAAAAATTGTGAAGAATCTTAGGGTTTGTTTGGATTGTCATGAGGTAACGAAATTGATCTCGAAGATCACTAAACGTAGGATTGTTGTTAGAGATAGAAACCGGTTTCACCATTTTGTAGATGGTTCATGCTCTTGTGGGGATTACTGGTGATGTTACAATTTGATTAAGTGATTAAACATGTACATTATGTTGCACAAGAGAAAACTTTATACATGAGTATTATACTATTATTCAGACAATTTTAGAGATGCAATAAGTCTCAAGTTAGGCCTAGTCTTGGGCAAAACCTGGCTCGACGACCGACTAGAGCCGAAAGTCTGATTCAGAAAGCCGAGTAGTGTATATGTCTACAGTAAGCCGAGTAGTAAAAATATAAATAATAGATAAAAAATAAAATAAAAATTACAATGCCTACAGTAAGCTTAAAAAGGAATTGTTTTTAATTGATAAAGTGAAAATGTCTTGTTGATATAAGAGTTACAGACTTACAGTAAGGGGTATGCTCTAATAATGAATCTCTGCTGCGAGTCTGTGAGCTAGGTAGATCTGGCTCGAATCATGTAATTAGCATGTGTGTTAACATAGAAGTGAAAATGGTTGTGTTGACTCGAAACAAAGGTGATGATCAAGATATTCAAATGGCAAGAGTAACAGTGTTTGATATCGATGTTTTTCTGTCTGGTTACCTGGAACTCTACAGAAAACGGTTTTACTTTCATCAACGGAGTTAAGACATGCTTGGGAATGTTCCCGGTCTCATGAAAATGAGTTGAGATACGTTTACTATGTTGAAACGAATGTGGGAATTGTAGTGAGGGTGATGAACGTGTCTTGCGAGTGTCACTAAAGTTGGGTATGGGTGAGTGTTTGTGCTATCGTTCCTAGTCTTGGGTATAGGAGTGCATGAAGTGACTAGGGAAATCAACAAATAGGTGGTGAAGCTCACTTCAGTGAGTTAATCAACTGAAAGATTGAACTCGGATATTTCATTGTTGTCAATCCTTTGACCAGTAACTATTTTGACCTATTAAGAGGTCGTTATAAATGTTGTTGATGACTTAGTCATGTAACCGCTTAACTGTTATGGAGAATCATAAGAAGAATTAATTGGTTGATTAATTCGGGTATATGATCATTGATCAATGATCAATGACCGGACAAATCTTTGTAAATCGTGTTTGGAAATTGCTTTCCAGAGTATTTCGACCCTATAAATTGTCTTTGGTTCTCAAAATTTGTCATGTGATAATTCAAGAGATGGCCAATTTTCCTGTCTAAGATGATAACCGAAATTGTTTATGTATTATGCGTGTATTAATGCGTTTGTAGTTGTCTATATATCAAACCGCCAATCAGCTCCTTGGACCCCCGCTAAGGGTGTCTCCCCTAGCATCCCACGAGGGGGCACGATCTTCTTGACCCGTCATTTAGTTAGCTTAGATTAGTAACTTAACCGGATATGTACTTCGTATCATTTATCCTATTTCCACTAAATCACCAATACACTAAAAAATACAACTCATAATATGATAGAAGACCGATTCGAGATAGTTAATCTACCAAGAATACCTAGACTAGAAAGGAACTAAACTATAATAAACTTAACAATTTTCTTCTTCATTTCCTGAAATTAATGCAAAGATTACATATAAATATATAACATAAAACTACCCACTCATTCTTAGAATGAAAACATGACTCCACTAACTAGTAACTAACTTGACTATATCAAACACTAACATGTTTAAAGAATAATGACAATAATAAAATAAAAATGAAATTGCTAAATATAATTGTTTTGTCAACTTAATCAAGCACATATCAATACTCCCCGCCTTAAAAAGAGCCTTGTCCTCAAGGCTCATTGTTTTGTAACTCATGTCACAAGAACCCCACGGTGGCTTGTGTCCGGGTTGGAGAAAAACAAACTTTGTGTTAGAAAAAGGAAATTAGAAAAAGGAAATTATAGAAAAGGAATTTTTTGTTTAAACAAATTCCCTATGATTTCCTCATATGTATTAATTAGTTTCCTATTTAATCTTTTCCAAACTCTATTTAAAGGGGATTATATTGTTTGTAATTACATCAGAAAATTACCAATTAATAAGAAAAACCCATAATTTGTTTCTCTGATTCTCAACATGGTATCAGAGCAGTGTTCGTAATCCGAAGGACACTGTTCGTTAAAACTCATCATTTACCGGTCGTTTTTTCTAAAAATTGGCTGCCATGTCTGGAGACGGTAGACCAAATTTAGATTTAGCGATAAAGCTAGAAAACCTACTCAAAACCAGCCTTAACCACCAAACCCAGAACCCAAAATTATCCGACAATCTCCAAATAAGTTTAAAACTTACCAGCCAAAATTATGCCTTATGGACTCGAATGATTCGAGTGGCAATTGGCGGAAAATCAAAAAACCTATTGAAACATCTTACCGGTAATCCTCCAGAACCAACTGATGCTACGTACGAGCAATGGGAACAAGATGATCTGGTAGTATTCTCATGGCTGATCCAGAACATCGATCCTACGCTTGCAAGTATCTCACAGAATTTCTGACAGCAAAAATTATTTGGGAAGCATTAGCATTAACGTACAGCAGTGGCAGAGACAAGCTCCAAACCTACAACTTACACATCAAAGCAAACGGAATTAAGCAGCAAGAAAAATCTCTGGAAAGTCTATGGATTTCACTGCAAGGCGTATGGGGGGAGATAGATCGAATCGACCCAAATCCCATGAGATGTCCAGAAGACATAAGAATCTACACAAAAATCCGAAACGATCAAAAACTTTTCCAATTTTTAAGCTCAATAGATCAACGGTATGATTCAATAAACGAGAAATCCTCCGATTGGAAATTCTTCCATCCGTGGAGGAAGCTTACTCGTTAATCAGAAAAGAAGAAGCTCACCAGAGGATTTTGGGGATGACTCAAAAACCAGAACCATCAGGGGTGGCGGCAGGCTTAATTTCAAAAAGCCACCGGTCAGAAAAGAGTCCATCATTCAGGCAATCAAAGCCTGATAAATCAAAGCTCAAGTGTGAGGAGTGTGGAATGACGAAACACACAAGAGAGCAGTGCTTCAAGGTAATCGGGTATCCCGATTGGTGGAACGATAACCATAAAACAGCCAAATCAGGCAAAGTAGCGGCGGCTGTGGGCAACAATGAAGCCACCAACACTACCTCCGACGATGATGATGAAGGGGGAGCTTTCTATGGCGGCGGCTGTAGCAGCGACTTGGCTGGCGGCGGAGGTAAAGGGAAATCAGGTAACGGGGGTGAAGGAAAAAATAAATCCCAAAACCCCCAATTTATGTGTAATGTTAATTTTAGCCCAAAATTAGATATTATACATAAAAATAGGTTCGAGGTATTAAATAAACCGGAAAGTTTTAGTGGGGAAGTTAATGCGGTAACAAACACGAAAAATAAATCTTGGATTTTTGACTGTGGGGCCACGGATACTATGACGTTTGAAAAATCCGATTTATGTATGTTATCTAAAACAAGAAAATCCAGAATTCACACCGCAAACGGGGAGACAATTCAGGTTAAAGGGGGAGGGACAATTCAAATTTCACCAACTATGAAATTGAAAAATTGTTTATATGTTCCATCTTTATCCCACAAACTTCTCTCTATTAGTCATGTTACCAAGGAGTTGAACTGCAGTGTTTTGATGTACCCTACTTTTTGTATTTTACAGGACACCAGGACGGGGAAGATCATTGGGGGTGGTACTGAGAGACAAGGGCTATACTATGTGGATGAAGTCACACAATCAGGAGTTGTTATGTTAGCTCATGGATCAACGGACAGAAAAGCATGGTTGTGGCATCGACGTCTTGGACATCCATCTATCAGTTATTTACGTAATTTATTCCCTAATATTTTTTCTGAAAATAAAGATTTGCATTGTGAAACTTGTATTTTGGCCAAAAGCCACAGACAAAGTTTTAAATCAAATAATACCCGTGTTGATTTTCCATTTACTATGTTTCATTCTGATGTGTGGGGCCCAGCAAAATTTGAGGGGGGGAAAAATTTTCGATACTTTCTGTTGTTTGTTGATGATTGTACTAGAATGACCTGGACCTATCTCCTCAAATCCAAATCTGAAGTTTTCACCAAATTCAAATCATTTTGTACAATGATAAAAAATCAGTTCAAAAGTGATATTCAAATTCTTAGATCTGATAACCGGGGGGGGGGGGGGGGGGGGGGGGGGGAGTTTGTAAATAATTCTATGAAATCGTGTTGTCAAGACAAGGGAATCATTCACCAAACATCCTGTGCTCATACACCAGAGCAAAATGGAGTATCGGAGAGAAAAAATCGTATTCTTTTAGAAATCACTCGTGCAATTATGATAGAATCAAAAGTCCCAAAGTCTTTTTGGCCTGAGGCTGTTACTACAACAACCTCTCTTGGTAATCGCCTTCCAACCAGAGCTCTAAACCTACAAAGCCCAATCCAAAAATTGTCAAAGTTCCACAAACCCCCAATCAACCCTAACTCTCGAACCTAGAATCTTTGGATGTTCTGTTTTCGTTCACATTCCAAAGATAGAACGTTCTAAACTAGATCCATGTGCAGAAAAATGTGTCTTTGTGGGGTATGGGGTAAATCAACAAGGGTACCGATGTTATAGTCCAACCAAACGACATGTGTTCACTACAATGAACTGTGACTTCCTTGAAACCGAATTCTTTTACAACACCCAACATAATGGTCAGGGGGAACGTGAGAATGACCCATTAAGTTGGATGAACTGGACATCTTCAGTACTACAACCCACTAATATAGCAAAAGAAACTAGTACCACCGAAGATGATCATCCCCTACCGGTGTCCGAGGTAAGTATTTCTCAAGATCAAGAATTTACTAATCCTATGAATAACCATGAAGTGGCTGATCATGGTACCCCAGAAATACAAGAACAAGTTACAATAGAAGAACAAGTTACAATGGAAGAATCAGAACCAGAACCACAAGGGTATGTTCTTCCACCAAGATCTACGAGAGGAATTCCAGCAAAGCGATACTCTCCAGAAAAAGTGACACGGGGATCAAGATATACTATGGCGAACATAGCCAAGGGAAATATTACAGCAGAAGATCGTACGTTCACAGAATCAATATGCGCCGAAAACATCCCAACCACCGTGGAAGAAGCTCTTAAATCGGAAAAATGGAAGGAGGAAATGAAACTGGAGATTGAAGCACTAAAAAGGAACAATACCTGGGAAGATTGTGAACTCCCACCAAGAAAGAAATCAGTCGGGTGTAAATGGGTCTTCACTATCAAATATAAACCTGGTGGACAAATTGAAAGATACAAAGCCAGGCTAGTAGCTAAAGGGTACACTCAAACTTATGGGATTGACTATTCTGAGACGTTTTCTCCTGTTGCAAAGATCGATACAATAAGGGTTTTGTTTTCTATAGCTGCTAACAAAAATTGGCCACTTCATCAATTTGACGTAAAAAATGCATTCTTACATGGTGAATTAAAGGAAGAAGTTTTTATGGATTTCCCCCCAGGAATGGTGAAAACGGATAACCTCCGAAGAGTGTGCCGATTAAAGAAAGCTTTATATGGTCTGAAGCAGTCACCTCGAGCATGGTTTGGAAGGTTCACAGTAGCAATAAAGAAATATGGTTACCAACAAAGCAACTCTGATCACACCCTATTTATTAAACGAAATGGGAAACTTATAACCTGTTTGATTATTTATGTTGATGATATGATAATTACAGGAGATGACTCTGAAGAAATGACAAAGCTAAAGGAAAACCTGTTCAGAGAATTTGAAATGAAGGATCTAGGAAGACTGAAGTACTTCTTAGGAATTGAAGTTCTAAGGTCTAAAGCTGGAAATTTCATTTGTCAGAAGAAATACGTTTTAGATCCTTTAGCTGAAGCAGGAATGCTGGAGTGCAAACCAGTTGATACACCAGTGATTGCAAACCAGAAACTGTATATGGAAGAGGAAGCGGAGTTAGCTGATAAAGAGACATATCAACGAATTGTAGGAAAACTTATATACTTGTCCCACACCATGCCAGACATTGCTTACGCTGAAGGAGTCATTAGTCAGTTTATGCATCAACCACAAAGGGCTCACATGGATGCTGCAAGGAGGATCATTAAATACTTAAAGGGAACACCGGAACATGGAGTTACGTTCAGGAAAAATGACAACTTGGAGATACATGCATACACTGATGTTGATTGGGCAGGAGACAAAGGAAACCGAAGATCAACTTCTGGCTACTTCACACTGGTTGGAGGAAATCTGGTCACATGGAGAAGTAAGAAACAAAAAGTGGTTGCTCTTTCCAGCGCAGAAGCAGAATTCAGAGGAATAGCGAGAGGAATGGCAGAGGTACTATGGATAAGGAAGTTACTAACAGAGCTAGGATTTGCACCCATACAAGAAAGCAGTATTATGTGTGATAATGAAGTAGCCATCCGAATTTCAGAGAATCCGGTCCAACACGATAGAACTAAACACGTTGAGGTTGACATGCACTTCATCAAAGAAAAACTTGAAAATGGAACCATAGAACTTCCATTTGTGAGATCGGAAGAACAATTGGCCGATATCCTAACAAAAGCAGTTAATACGAAGATCTTCAATTTATGTTTAAGCAAGTTAAGCATTGGGAATCCCACTACTCAACTTGAGAGGGAATGTTAGAAAAAGGAAATTATAGAAAAAGGAATTTTTTTGTTTAAACAAATTCCCCATGATTTCCTCATATGTATTAATTAGTTTCCTATTTTATCTTTTCCAAACTCTATTTAAAGGGGATTATATTGTTTGTAATTACATCAGAAAATTACCAATTAATAAGAGAAACCCATAATTTGTTTTTCTGATTCTCAACACTTTGGTGGTTTGAATTGGTGACCGGCCGAATGAAAAGTATCGGGACATGGAATACAAAGTCCTTGGATGTGATTAACTTGAATCGCTTTCATTGAAACTAATTGTAACGACAATGTAACAGTTTGGTTTAAGGGCGAGACTAAAACTTGTTCGGGTGTGAACTTGTCCTTCGTGAGATTGGCAAAGTCATAAGTTTCATGTATTTTTTTTTTTTATGGAGAAAAACTATCTCCTCTTGGATTTTAGGAGTATTGTGAGGCGGGTTCTTAGGTTTTGGTGGCAATGGTGATGGATGAATTTGGTTGACGAATACGGTTTCGGTTTTGTTGATGGGTGTAAGAAGATTAGTAGTACTAGTGGTTCTGATGGTGAGATGTTTCAAGATGATTTCCAGTTGAGAGAGTATGGTGGCTTGCTCATTCACGATGGAATCCCACAAGAACCAGGAATACCACTAAGATCAGTCAAGGATCTTTTCGGTGTTTGTGTTAGTGACTACGATAAGTTCGGAGATTTGGTCGACTATGGTAGCCATGGTTTCATTGATACGATTATGACCTGACCCACCCGCATGAGAAAGAAACCCGCCCGATATGAGGAATGAAGACCCGGTGTTGAAACAATTAGTCTCATGATTTCCATGTTTATTTGAATGAGTATTTGCATGTATAAAAGTAGGAATAAGAAGTGGTCCACCCACAAGTGCATTAGAGCATGTTTACGTTAGTTTATGTAGTACGAGGCCCTTAAGCTTTGGCTAGTGGGTATCACATACATTAGTATGTATATTGTACTTTGTTTCAAGGAAAAATACAAAGAAAATTTGCTCGAGTTATCCTTTTCTTTATCTCAGTTTTCATAGGAGACCGATTATCTCGAAACGATCATATTAATTGGTGCTTTCATTGGTTCTTTACTATGTCTCCAAAGAAAGACAGCCCCCCGCTCAATGATGAATCCGTAAACAACGCAATTGTTGATGGCCTTGCCCAACTATTTGCTGCCACAAACAACAATACCAACCGCCTTATCGAAACCCAAAACATCCTTATTCAACAACTCGCTCGTCAATACATAATTATCACCACACCACCGCCACCGCCTCCCCCACCACCACCGCCCCCACCGCCACCCCCACTACCAACTTTACCACCCGCCGCTCAACCACACTCCCCAAAAATCACCCTACATCCCTTCGTCGGTTCAAACCCTCTAGATTGGCTCTTTCAAGCCGATCAATACTTCACTTTCTACAACATCCAACCACCACAACGTCTCACCATGATCGTGTTTCACTTAACAGGAGATGCTCTAAGTTGGTACAAATACTTATTTAAGAATCACTTACTCACAACATGGGAAGCTTTCACACGAGCCTTGGAAATACGGTTCAACCCTTCCACGTATGACAACCATCAAGCGGCTCTCTTCAAGCTACGCAGACTCCAATTACCAAACCGAGTTCGAACGCCTCAGCAACTTTGTTGTCGGACTTCCACCTGAAGCATTACTTAATTGTTTTATTTCGGGTCTACATTGCAATATATATACAACAAAAGCTTTCCATTCGACGCCCGCTAACTATAACTCAAGAAATAGAACTTGCTAAGTTAATAGAAGACAAAATCACATACCAACGAAACCAACACCGTTTTACCCAAGGTTATCAAGAACGGGATCCTACCTCGGACCGTTTTCTTCTTTGCAAGATCGGATCACAAAATCGGATCGTAAGATCGAATGAGGATCGTTTATCTTAATAAAATGTAATTTTTTACATAAGGGTTATAGTATTATATATTTATAGAGTTTAAACGACATAAACACAAATTTATGTAATATGTGAAATTTCAAAGTTCAATCACCATATTTATTGTGACAATAATGCAATACATCAATTTAGTTCAAGTTTTCATTGTTAAAAGTTGGAAGGAAAAAGTAAAGTCGAAAAAAAGTATCTTGCAACGATCTCTCGATCCCACGATTTTGTGAGCGATCTCACGATTTTGCGAGCGATCCTACTATTACGAGTTAGATCGTTTTTACAAAGTAGGATTGTAGGATCGTACGATCCTACGATCAGGATCGCTATTTTGATAACTACGGTTTTACCCCTCAAACCCGTCACACTTCATCTGCCATGTATCCACCTACATACACAAACACTCCAACCCCACCAAAACCTTATGTTCCCACTCCCTCTTCACCATCACTTTTACCTACACCCACACGCACTACTACAAACCTTCTCTTCATGCGTTTATGCCCGGATGATATGGAGAAATGGCACGTCGTCGGATTGTGTTTTCGTTGTCCCGACAAACACCACCCCGGTCGCAAATGCAACCCTCCACAATTCCTCCTAATTGTTGACCATGACAACCCTCCAAACCTTGACCGTGCTCATGAATTTAATACCCTTCACATCGAACCCGACACCACCGATGCTCTCCCTCCCCACCCCCACTCACCGAACCAAACACCCACTTCCTCTCTTTGTCCCCAGCGACATACCTCGGTCTACAATCTCCAAAATCATTACGTGTTACTGGTCACATTGATGGTCACCCGATCACCATTTTGATCGATTCTGGAAGCACTCATAATATCGTCCAACATCGAATTGCATCCTTTATCCACTTTCCCATATCCCCTATTCCATCTTTTCCCGTCATGGTTGGAAACGGATCCCATATTTAATGTACGGGGTTTTGTCCACACGTTACCCTTCATCTCTCAATGAAAGCATCATTGATAGAAGACCGATTCAAGATGGTTAATCTCCTAATAATAACTAGACTAGAAAGGAACTAAACTATAATAAACTTAACAATTTTCTTCTTTGTTTCTCAAAATTAATGCAATGATTACATATAGATAGATAACATAAAACTACCCACTAATTTTTAAAATGAAAACATGACTCCACTAACTAGTAACTAACTTGACTATATCAAACACTAACATATTTAAAGAAAAATGACAATAATAAAATAAAATTGAAATTGATGAATATTATTGTTTTATCAACTTAATCAAGCACATATCAATATATCATAATATCTTTATTTTCTAAGACTTCTATATAAGTAGAGCAATATGCCAGATAAGGTGATATATCGAAAAACATTAGTGCTAAATGTTTTGTTTTTCTCTTTGATAGGGTTTTTACTTTATGCATAAAAGAAACGAATATTTTAAAACATAGATCGAGGATAAATGAATATAGAGATACATGTTTCAACGTCTTAAAAATATCTATGTTTTATCAAACACGTAGACCACTGAGTCCGGATCTTTGGTCCGTAGTCATTCGACTCATGTCTAACACAAGTAATGTTAGACATTTCCTAATCACATAGATATTATTTCAGGATAAAACCCGGGAAGCAAAACCAAACCAAAACAAAACTTCGCCACCAACAATGGCGTTCTCCGCAAATCCCTTAGCCCTCAGCGTCTCCGACTCCACCTTCGAGTCCTGGCTCCGAGACAGCGGCTACTTAGAAATCCTCGACCAACGCACCTCCGATCTCCATCGTATCTCCACCACCCCAAACCCCCCACCAACCACCACAAACCCCACCTCCCCCACAACCAATCCACCCTCAACCACCACAACCTATTTCCTCACCGCCGTGCTCAATCAAATCGGAATCCTACTCTCTTTACTAACCCTAAACCCCTTCTCAAAACTCACTAACCAAGACTTCTCCGGTAACACTCCACCGTGGACCCTAGGGTTTGTAGGCTACTTTGATTCCTACTCATTTCCTTCGTCCAAATCGCAAGCTCGTATGCGAATTACGGAGAATAATAAACGCTATTGTCGTAATTACGCTACTCTGTTCATTGTGTTCTTTGCTTGCTCATTGTATGTGTGTATATAATTCGTTAATTTGTTGTCGTAAAACGAAGACTTTTATCGTACTGTGTTGTTGTTTTGAGTTGTTTTGTTTGTTGGTGATAATGTGTAGGTATCAGATACCTATTGCTCTTGTTGGTTTGGTTTTGAGTTTGGCACTTTGGGATTTGTTTGCATACGGTTGTAAACGTTGGGAGTTAGATAGTTATCCTGTTACTCGAGAGTGTTTGCTTCGTTTGCTACAATGTGGTTAGTTTTTATATCTCTTTATTAATTATGTTTGTGTAATGTTTGTTGATATACTTGAGTCTGTGAGTATCTAATTAAATCTCACTGATCTTGGAATTTGCAGCGACTGCGGTAATTATATTTGTGTGCAATGTTCAATTGGCAGTGGTTTATGCTCTTGGGGTTAGTTATGCAGGTCAGTTGAATCGGTTCTGACTTTAGCGTCTGTGCCACTAGTTTTCGTTATATTATATCCTATTTCTAAGTATGAATTGTGGATTATTTGTAGTTATGATGTTGCATGCCTCATTCCGGAAGCTGACTCCTGTCAAACAACTTACAAAAGGGAAACAGAAATAGAATGTATGCGTAGAAGGTGCAAGGTCGGCGCAAACTGGATGTTTTCGTGATCCGTAGTTAGGAATGAACCACTGGTTCACGAGGTAGAGTTAATTGAGGAAGGTGTTATTGTTTTACTCATGTACTGAAAGTTGATTAATTTATGTACACGACATAGATTAGCTGATGTTTCCGTTCATCTGAGTCAAAAACTACAGTGGGGTAACTTATGATAATTTTGTATAGACTGTACTAGTTCAAGAGTTATTTCATGTTATACATCATGTATTTGTTTATGCATACATCTTAAGTTATACTTGCCTGGATTTATCGGAAAGGAGAAATAAGGCATCTATGTGGTGTTGATTGGATGCAATCACTTAACAATAATTGGTCAATTAAACAAACAAACAAGTGATGAGATATGCTTTAGGGTCCATCTCGAACCATGTATAATTTGAACTTTGAAATCTCGAGATTATTGGCGTAAAAAAGTTTGACATTTTCAACAGACACGAAAGGTTCTGAACCTTTCCAACATACTGGGGAAGTTCTGATCCATTTAAATCGCTCATAAGCTTGTCAAAAAGGTCGTAAACTTTAGACCTTTTGGGATTTTGGCCAGTGCATGTAAGAAATGAAAGTAAAATGATAACGAATTTCTTGAAAAAATGCGCAAATCAATTTAGGCTTACCTAAATGCAAGAACAGGTTTGGGAGTATTTCCGTTGGTGTACTGCAAGGAACAGGTTTAAATCACTGTAACTAGAGACATCATATTTTAAGTAGTAGTCACACTGATCATTATGATGGTTACAAACATGTCTATTTGACCAGTGAACAGCTACACACAATCTATCCTAGGAGGACGAGGAGCCTGCACAACAACAGAAAAACAAATTCATACGTTGTTTCATATGGAAGGATATATTTTTTTCATTAACCGCTAAAACTAGTGTAATAACCATATGATTGAGTTTTGGGGACTAAAAGAAGAATTACCGGGAGGCATTTTTGGCAAGGTGTATCAAGCTGAATCAAGTGAGATGACTGTTGGTGTCGATGTCTAGAGTATAAGGTTCACAAGAACATAATAGTACTTACTCATAAAACTGATATTTTAACAAAAACTTTCCTTGAATGTTTTAATAAATGACATGTTTTAATATAAAAAGCCAATGATTTAATTATTATTACTAATTATTAAAAAGTAATATATTGGTTTAAAACTTAAAAGTATTTAAACTAATTGTGATGGAAATTTTCATTAGTCAAAGGTATTAAATGTTTTCAACATTTAATTAGTTTTATTCCAAAAAAGCATATTATTATTCCCAATTATAATTATTATATCAAGAAATTTTATAATTAAAGACAAAATTATACAAACAGTCCGTTATTTTTATTTTCTTTTTTCTTTTTTGCAAGGCAATAATCTACTATCACTTATAATTTAAGGGAACCAAACCATTGTTGTGTGAGTTATCCCAAATAGTGGAATATTATGCATTTAAAACTCCTAACTCTTTAGTGCATCGTAATTAATGGCGGTTGATTTTTAAAGCATCCTTTAATTGTTGTTCAGCATTTCTAGAAGTCTTTATCCCATTCATCTTCTGAAAGTGTCCCTTGAACTCCTTCTTTAATGAGTTGTAATGGCGGTTATTGGCATCCTTGGCTACCAATGGCTATAAAAGGGCATACAATCTGCATTTGCTCATCATCTGCTCATCTTTGTATCTTTCAATAATGGCGTCTCATGTGATTCGTGATGTGTTGGCCATGGGAGCGACTGAAGAATCGTAGGAGGGTCTCTTTACGGTCCTGGCAAAGATCGATTGTATTTACCCTCATGCGGGGTGGTACTATGTCACCTGCCATTGCTGCAGCAAAAAGGCTAAAATTGCACATGAGATATTTGTCTGCCCCGTTTGTAATACTCACTGCGCCTATCCAATGGTTCTGTAAGGCCATTTAGTACTTTGTTGCATATGATTCTTTGTCTTTTATGATTTTCTAAATCTGTTCTTGAACCGACAGTTATCGAATTCATCTATGTGTCAGTGATCAGACAGTTGGAACCATTTTCACTGTATTTAACAAAGTAGGGGAAAATTTTCTTGATTCGACGGCAAACAAGTTTGCAAACAGCTTGGGTGTAGGCAGCGGTGACTTCCCACCGATGTAACCTTGAAATTAACTCGATTGTAAAAAATGGAACTTGAGTCCTTTAATTACAAATTAAAAAATATAGTGACCTTAATAGATAACGTGTGTAAGTTATATGTCTTTTTGTCACCGCGCAATAAACATGAATACGTCTAGTTTTATAAAATATGAAGGATACAGTACACACAACTTTTTTTTATATAAAAAGCTACAAAATGTAGAGATAAAAAGGAAAGTTGAGAGAAAAAAATTTAATAGAAAAAAGGGTTTTTCTAACTTGTGCCCTAGGGGCACATGTTAACAACCATTTTTTAATATTAAAAGTACAATCAAAAGTATCAAATGGTACTTTTGATTGTACTTTTAATATTAAAAGTACAATCAAATGGTACTTTTGATTGTACTTTTAATATTAAAAAATAGTATTAACATGTGCCCCTAGGGCACAAGTTAGAAAAACCCTAGAAAAAATAGTCTTTATAATTTATAAATGTATTGATTTTGTCTTTAAATTTAAAATATAAAACTTGTGAATGAATTATGAAAAGGAATTACACATTTTGGATGTGACGTTTGTTCAACACATCTAATAGTTTTCCGAAATGACCTTTTAACTTTTCTATAAATTACATATTTAGTCCCTCATACTATTTTCATTGACAAAATATATAAATACTTTTATTTTAGGCACTATAGATGTAATTTAAGGAAAGAACAAGGTAGACATTTCAAAAAAAAACTAACATATTTGTTAAACAAACACCCATTTTAAGGACGGAATTTCAAAATAGTTTCTATTATTTGACCACCGACGTAACTTTCTAAACTTAGAACATAATCCTTAACTTTATACAAAACTATAACGACTATTTGTGTAATTTACCCTTCAATAAAAATCTTAGAAAAATAACTAAAAAATGTTTAAATGATCAACAAAACTCACTATAACCAATTTTAAAAGTATAACTAGTAAAGACTCGTGCGTTGCACGAGTTCGTAAATACAAAAGATGGTGGTAGTTATATCTACCTAGACAGATAAAGACATAAGTACAATAGACGTTGGTGGAGCTTTTGTGACTTTTCCTTTCCCTGAAACAGTCGGCTGTATTATAGGAGTCGTATCATTTTCAATGGGTCCTGCCTGTATCTTTGTAGTATCCTCGTTCTGTGGTGGAACTTGCTGCTGCTCCCCTTTAGAGGCTGCGAATTGTGAAGGGGATTGGATTTTAGGTTGAGGTGGTGGACATCTAGCAGACTCCATATCTGAATGGAAAAGAAATTTAAAAAAATAAAGATCAAGTAATATGGTTATTGGTACAAAATACAAAAAATATGATTGATAAGATGTATAGACCTTGAACATGATAAGCACTGCCACCGTTCTCACTACTGCTATAATTCGACTCCAAAATACGGTTTATTGTATCACGTAGTGTCTTATTGGGTAAAAGATCATCTGGTAGCACATTTGTTGCACCACACACACATATTGATTTGTTGATGATGTGGTCTCGTATACCTGTTAGTATAATTGACATAGTAATAATAATGATCAAATAAATAAGTTTACAGCAATAAAATAAATGTTAACGCAAATTCAAAAAAATTGTCACCAGAGACGATAGAAAGGCAAAAAAGAACATACATTTATCACAGAAACTCTTGAAACAGCACTTGCTCGTGAGAACAGCATCTTTCATCACTTCTTCACACAATGGGCAGTGAAGTTCTGGCGAAAGATCACCAACAGTACGAGTAGAAGGCATACCTTCAATTTCCCTTTCAAAAGCAGCCCTGTTTTAAGAAAAGTTCAAGAAAATTTAGTTCATCTATGTACACAAAATATACAAATACCCAGAAAAACTATTAAATAACAAAAAGCCACGGAGGTTTTTAGGTGTTATTTCTGCTATATACACGGGTACCACATAGGAGAGAACTCCAATTCCATATCCTATCAATATGTGACATTCGCGAATTTCTAGGTATATTTCTATCGTCACGTATTCGTTTTATTTATTTATGTTTATGTTTTGACCCTATTGTATCCCTTTTATGAGTATCGTATTCGTATTTTCCGTATTTTATGAGTATCGTATTTGTATTTATGTGATTCGGATCTTTATGTCGGGAACGTTTAGTCTTAAGTGCCTTAGTATAAGTCTAGTATGCTCTTATGATAAGTTTAGGGGAATTATGCCTTAATTATACGATTAAGATTAACGTTTAAAAAGTATTTCATTTTTAGTCCTTTCGGAAACTTATTACGAAACTAGTCCTATGAGTTTTTGTTACAAAAATCGTCCTCACCTACCATTTTGTCTTATATTCCACCAACTTTTTTGTCTTTTCTTCCCATTCTCCCCATCACACTTTATCTCTCTAGAAATCACCTACAAACACTCTCCCTTCTCTCTACATTTTCCGGCAATCCGACCGTTGAAATCCAAATCCGAGACTAGATTATTGTTCACCGTTATCACCTTCATCTATCCTCTGAATTTCACCACGATCGGGTAAGTATTTCTCGGATTTAGTTTTAAACTTTGTTATTTTGATTCAATACCGAAAATACCACTTTTCACCATCAAAACTCGGATTTTATTGAGGGTTATTGTTCCTAAACATATTCTGGACATAGGGTTTCGATTATGGGTCATTTTGATGCTTAAAAACACTTTGATTCTTATCCCGAGTGTAAATTTTCGTAAAAACCCAGTTACGTCACGTAACTGTGTTACGTGCACGTAACTGAGCAAGTAACTGTTTCCTTGTCGCGTAAGTATCTGATTTCGCACGTAATTGACCATTTACGTGACTTGAATGTCACGTAAGTAACCCCTAGCACGTAACTTATGCATCACGTAATTCCCATGATCACGTAATTCCTTGTTAGCCAGTAACTGACTTCAACATCACGTAAGTAGTCATTTACGTGACTTGCAGGTCACGTAATAAGCCTTGTTGATCACGTAACTCCACATATTCACGTAACTATACCACCCCCGTAACTTACATGGCACGTAACAAGCCATGATCAAGTAATTATCCTTCTTGGTCACGTAATTGGCTTGTGGTTCACGTAATTAACTCCTTGATCCCGTAACTAAGGCCATGATCACGTAATTAACTCTTGTTTGTCACGAAATTATGATGAGCACGTAATTAGTCACTTACGTGACTTGTAGTGCACGTAAGTAACTTGTTTGTCACGTAACTCATTGCTGATTTTCCAAAACGTATGTAATCCTGTTAAATCGATATTCTTTTGGTCATTTTAAAACCCGTATAAAACGTTAATCGTTAAGGCATAACCCACTAGACTTAGAGATACTTAGACATGTTTATTTACGTGATGTTTAGGGCACTTAGACGTGGGAGCTTGACGGTATTATAGTATTTCCCGACATATCGTGATTTGGATTGCTTTGCTATTCCGTGAGTTATTCGTTGCCCTTTTTACCCTTTTACATTTTTGGGCATGATTAGCGTTATATAAATGTATTTTTATGGTATATTATGTATTATGGTATGTATTATGGATATGAATGCTTTAGATGGTCTTACCCAAACTTGTACCGCCTTTGTGGTAGTACGAGGCCCCGTATACACACCTGTTAGCTTTTAGCCGCCGGTTTATATATATAGCGCTATATGGGTCTAACAAACCCTCATTTCTAACACGATGGATGATGGATGCTCCCTGTCCGTGTTAGTAATGTTATGACCGATGATTTTCGAGGACAACCTAGCTTAAGACACTAGGTGGGGTTAGTTGCCAGTATTGTTAAGGTTCAGGTGTATCGTATGTTCCTAAAGCTGTTATCTATCCAGTATGTATTATATGATATGATTATGGTATTTTTTTTATGGTATATGTATGAGTATTTTATCAACAGGTTTTGTAAACCTCACGTATATTTTGAAACATCATTTTCAAATGACTTATCTTCAAATCATAACACTTTTGGGTCAAAACGTATTGAAACCTTTATCCTATTATGTTTTTATTAATTATTGCGAATAATTCACCAACTTTATGTTGACGTCGTATTTTAACGCTTTTCAGGGATTTGAGGTTACACTTTTTGATGCTATGCTTGTTGGCTACGTGGATCTTTTGCATGGAATTTATTTTGCTATTGTTAATTCCTTAGTATCCCAAACGCTGTAGCCGTATTTTGATATATTCGGATGATTGTAATAACGTATTGTATTTCAAACTCTTTAATCTATGTTGATGATGTATGACTTACTTATGTTTATATTCCCTTTGAATCTCTGATACCGTATACACTGTACACCTCGGTTCCGCCATTTTTGCGGGGTGTGACACAATACTCTTCCACTATCGAGTAACCAAGAAACCTGTTACCAACAATTATTTTATTTTTAGGAAAAAGTTGTGATTCAAAACAGACGGATGCTGATAGTGTCGTTTTAGTGACAAATTATTAAAAATGAATACATCAAGATGCATAAAAAGAAGAAGATGTCGGGGAGAAGAATTGCCCGGGAAAATAAAATTGCCAACCACCCTAAGAAGCAAAACACTTGAGAGAGTCCCATGGTCTGCAAATGAGATCATATCTAACAATAAGAGAAGTCGTTAACAACAGAAAATGAAAGATGAGTAGACAAAGTTACCCCTCTTCTTCCAAATTGTTCGGCTATTTTTCCACTCATAACTGCACCTACCATAGCTCCAATCGTCAATATTGAACCAAATACTGAGTACTGCAAGTCATGTTGAAAAGATAATATTAGATAATGAAATGCTATAAAACTTGGGTCTAAGAGCAATTATAAACTTGCTAAAAAGCATGAACGTACGAGCAGGGGCGGAGCTAAAACAGGGACATAGTACAGCACACCACAATTTATCCGCAATGTAAAAAATAGTTATATTTATATTACTTTTAATAATTTTCCCCTATAAAAATCAATATACTCTTACTTTAATTTGCCTCCACGTTCTATAATTTTGGGGCTACGCCCCTTCATACGAGAAGTGATTACATGTTCCACAGACAGTCCAAGGTCATCCATCATTCCAGACTGAGCAGGAGATGAAAAACCAACATGTATATTGTCGTGAAGAATCGATAAGGTAGAGCCATCAATCACATATTAGAAAAAACTAACTAACAGAATGATTGATCAAGTAAATAAGTTGAGAAAGTTACAGCAGAAGCGTAAACGAAAGATCCACAAACAGCCACCAAAGTGCTAAATATAAGCACAGATGTGGCCGCAGCCGGAGACGGGTCGGTGCTGGCTGGTAATAGCCTCTCCCAATTACTTGCTCCATCTTCCTGTTATTCCCTGATGTTGGTTGTTCATGTCCCAGAACTTAATGCAAAACTCATCGCCAGCTGCCAACAACTTCTTGGTTGAGTCGAAATGCACAACACCTGCATATTGCTTTCCAAGTCCTAAGTATCTTTGCTTTAGAGTACCATCCTTCTCATTCCATTCTACAAGAAATGATCTCTGGTCCTTGCTAGAACCACCTGAGAAAAGTCTACAATGTTTGCTTTGAGTACGATATGAATATATGTGTACAAGATGCTTTGAGTACGCAACGCCTGTTACAGATATTGAAATAGATTTTTCATTTCGTAAAACAGCCTCCTTTATTCAAAACCCTAAAAAACAAAATCAAATAAAAACACAAATAAGCAAATTAACGACCTAATTAACAACAAATTAAACCTAACTAAATCGGAAGAATACTTGCCACATCAGCACCTGTCCCCATCAGAATGAAACCCGTCAAATCTCCCAAACCCGCTACACTTCCATAAAGTCCTCTTCTTTGACTTCTAACTTACCTATCCACCCAAAAGAACATAATCAAAATCAAATCCAAACAAAACCAAAATCATAAACCAATCCAAATCATCAAATTTTTAAAAAAGATACATTTTTTATTTGTGGGTATGATTAAAGATTAAATATTTTCGTTTAAATTCTCCATTGATGAATTAAAAATCCAAACATGAAGCTTAAAAATCAAATCTTTTAAAGAACCCACAAATTATCAATTGAATTTTTTTTTTTGTTTTAAGATGCCGCGCTTCATTCATCTAAAACAGGCCATTAAAAAATCCAAACTTGTAGCTAACGAAGCAAAGAAGAGGAACCTGTAATCGCAAAGAAAATGGATCAGAATCGAAAATATAAATAAAATAAATGAAAAAATCGGCGATGGATGTACGGCGGAGGGCGGCAGCGTCGATTGGATTTACCGGCGATTAAGTCCGTGGGGAGAGAGAGAAATCGGAGAAAATTGAGGGAGGGTTATCTTGTTTGGTGACAGCAAAGGAAAAATAAGATGATACGTGTTTTGTTTGGTTACAGCAAAGCAAAATAAGATGATACGTAGTAAGCAAACAAAGAAACACACAAAAGCAGCCCAAACTGCAGACCCGAAAAAAAAGCCCAAAACCACAAAAAGAAGACCCAAAGCAGCAATTTTTTATAATATTTTACACGCAAAACGAAAAAAAAAATGACATTTAAATAGATAAAGTAATATATGCTAATTATATGATTTTTAAGATCATATCTAGTACATTAATTATTAATTAATAATAACAATTATTAAAAGTTTAATAACTATGTTTTTATTTATTTTTAGAAAAAGAAAATTTATTACACATCACAATACTTTTTTTTTTAAAGTTTGTAATCTTTAATATATAATAAAAGAGTAGCCTTAAATGACACATGACGAATTAAAGTCTTTTGGATGGGTTAATATCTTTAATTTCAGCCGTTAGATAAAACTATTTTCATTTACACCCTCTTACAATACATAATTACATTCTCTCTTTTATTAATAAAAAACATATATCTAATTTATTTATAAAATTACTTAATTTGGACCATGACTTACCTTATTATTATCTAAAATCTCCTAATACTAAATATTAAAACATGTGTATAAATGTAAACGAGTATATGTTATTATAACTATAAACATGTATATAAACGTAAAAATATATATGTTTATACATATAACATGGTCTTCTTATATTAACTTATAATCTATATAATTATACGATTGAACATTTATCTTTTTCCGCGTTATAGCGGAACAATAATCTAGTTTATTAATAACCAAAAAGCCATAAAAGACTACCAACTATACGAGCGAGAGCCGAAACCTACCGAACAAAACAAAACAAAAAGAAAAACGCGGGAAACTACTCTGGATCAATAACAGTTGCATTTTCTTGACAGTTAAAAATTGTCAAAGGCGATTGCTAATATACAAGATAAAAGTAGAAATGTATATATAGAATATAATTAATGTTCGTACTTAAAATGTAAATTTTTCAGTCCCCAAAGTTTCATGCTTATAACAAAAATATTTTTGGTTTCTATACAGCTATTGAGGTTAGCACCACCAAGTTTGGACCACACAAATTAGCAAACACACACTTGCGACCACCTTGCTTGGACCACATTCTAACACAACCGGACAAGTTGGCTGACCAAGAGCATTGGTGCTCGCTGCTCGTCACCGACCGCACCAGTTGGCCCCGTGACCAAGAAAATATGCCCCAGACGTTGCCTAGGCGCTGCTCGCTACCCGGCTTGGTAGGAGCCCCGTGAACCAACAAAAGGGCCCGTCATTCCCAGCTCATTGCTCGGCTAAGGCCAAGTGTGGAGCTCACCTAATCGCTCACCACACTCCTCACGCCTTGAGCCCGCTACCCCCACTCCGTTTAGGCGCTACATGGCTGCTAGTGCCTTAGCCCCGTGACCAAGCGACCAGCGTGGAGCTCGCAGCTCGCCACCACTTATTCGGACAAGGCCTTGCAACTTCGTCACTCGCCAACGCCTGATCGACAAAGCTTTCAAAGATCAAATTGGGAGGAACGTGGAAGCATACGTATACATTAAGTTTCAAAGATCAAATTGGCAAGAAGGAACAAACAAAATGATGTAATCAAATAACTGCTCGTCAGCCATCCCGACATCGGATACATTAAGTTTGTAGCCCACAAAAATTCATGATCCACACCTTCAACACGGGTATACTTAACTACAAAATGGGAAAGTACGCTATCCTCAGCCAAAAAATCGACAAGAGTGACAAAAAAAAGCTATAAGTTACTACCTTCTTTCTCTCTCAATGTTATGTACATTTGAATAAATTAATAATAAACAGAAAAGTCCACCGAAAAGGGGGTAACTATAATTCCACATAATATGATCCCTCTCTAAGTTGAGTTGAGATCTCGCGAAGCTTGGCCTTGCCATCTGCACCATTTAAGAAAGGTTCATCAAAATACTCATTCAAGTGTCTAAAGGATTTACCAAAAAAACGACATAACGAACCTTGAAAGTAAGAACCTCGCAAGCGGACTTAAATTAGCATTTGACTCCGCCTCTTTGTTCTGTTGTTTCTTTTTGCTCTCAGCTTCTGCATTTGCATTTTCTGGCTCTGTTACCTTTTTACCCTTGGAGAATCCACGTAGTGCGACCTCTTGCAGATCCTTCAATGATGGTTCCTTTGAACTGGAAAGTGTTATCATAAAAAAAAATTATACAAGAACAAAACTTTAGCTAAAAGATTACGAGAAGAGTAAGTGTACCTTGCTAGCCGGTGAAGCATCCTTGTGACAAGAAACTCACAAGACCCAGGCTTTGTGTATTCCATATCCATTAAGGAGTTTATCGCAGAGCGAACCACAGATGCCTCTAAATCATCCGCAACTGCCTACATTCATATACAATTTCACAGTAAATTACCGATTTATCCTTCACGTTTCTAAATTGAATCAAAAATGAAATATAATCGTATTCACCTCTTTCAATGAAGGGACTATCAGGACAGAAAGTGGAGCAGATGCAGATGATGCAGCGGTTCTCGCAATGTCTTCTTCGTCACTACTTGTTTGGCGAGGTTTTGGAAATGCTTTTATTGCATCATAATAATCGCTCGAATGTCTGAGATTTGAATTAAAATATTTAAAAGAAATAAATGTCAACTCAAATTCATTACAAGAAACCTCACCTTGAAGAATCTGAGCTATTAGTCAATTTATCTAGCTTTCTACTTTCTTGGACACCTTTACTGGCCTTGCTCAAAGCAGACTTGTCTTTGGGGTTTCCTTTCTTCATCCCTCCTTGAATTGCAGCCTTCGCCTGATAACGTGAAAGAAAACAAATATATAAAGTCAAAACAATTATCTAATGATTTTGATATATTAATAAATGAACTTAATATAATCAACAACCTCTGCGAGGTTTAAGGCACTATCCTCATGTGAAGCGGTTGATGTTTTCTCTTGTATTCCCAGTCTCGACTTTGGAGTGCGAGGAGAATCTGAGTCCTCATGTGGTCCACGGTAGACAAAAGTGCCACTGATTGAAGCATCTTCAAGAGAGCTAAATGTGCTACTCGACTGTACAGACAATTTACACCAATCAAACCATTGACAAAACCAAAAGGTTATTTAATTTTTTCTTTTTTATTTTTTTATTTTTAAAACACAGAGACTTTAACCCTACCATGGTACTTTGATCGCTAAAAAGCGAGGATGTCTGAGCTCTTGGAGATCTCACAACAACAGTTCCTGTGCCATCCATAGACATATCTTCATCACCTTTGTAATAATCTTGTTTTTTGTCTTGATCTGACTCTCGATAATCTCGTCTGGAAGTTTCCGACACACGTCTGGTACCAGTTTCAACATTTCTCTTCTGGGTTCCTTGATTATCAGGTTTACGGTCTCTGATTTGAGGTGGTCTTACAGAACTTCTAACTGTTCCTGTACTCCCGGCAGACCCACCTATGCTGAAATCCCATCCAGCATTTCTCTGAGTTTTACCCTGGCCACTGTAGATAAAGTTATCGTCAGTCAACAGTTTGGACAAACAAAAGACTGTAAATTCAAATTCTACCTGGCTCGAACAGTTTCGTCAGCTCTTGGTTCCCTGATCACCTTCATTGTATTAGATCCTTCCCCAAAAGCTTGTGTACCATTTCTAGGCGATTCCCCGTCCTCCTTAATTTGGAACTTTGGTCGTTCTCTGTCAAGAAATAGAAAAATACTGTCAATGTGATGGTACTACAAAGCTCCTATGGAAATAAAAGAGTGGAAGTTAAGGAATGAACATGATTTATACAATACATCACACACTGTATACGGAAAGATGGGGTAATATCACAATAAAAAAAAGCACCTTATTCTCTCCAGGAGTCTCGGATTCTTCCTGGCATTCCTAATAAAGCGGTGTTTTAGAAGTTCTTTTGCACTTGGTCTCTGAATTATTGAATTGGCACATGCAATATTCAGTATATGAGAAAGCATCTTTCATCTATGTCGAATGAATGTACTACTTTGTTCAGATAAGTCCATGGATTTGATTTTGCACAATTGTTTGTGCTCCATTAATAATATACAGGGTTTATGGGATACTGATAGTTTTATCGTTCATTATATTTTCTAAAAATATACCTTACACATCTCCCAGAATTTAAGAAAACAAAAAAGGTAAAAATATAATGAAGTTGACGAAAATAGGTATTGGAACTACTTTCCAGTGTTTTTTCAATAACCAAACCACTGTCTTTTGAGTACAATCTTAGGTAGAATGTAAGTAACTGGAAACTTTTTTTACGATGAGAAAAAAAGGTTGTTAACATACCTCAGCAGGCAACTTCTTTAAACACAATGAAACAAATTCTTTCATAGGACGAGAAAAATGATCGTCTAGCTGCAAGAGAATCATTACACAATGTTAAAAATATAATCTAAGCTAAATATAACTCAATTAAGCAAAATGGATGAATGCTCTAAATTAAGCACATCAATATTAAATTATAAATTTTAAAAAAACTCGGGACCTGGGGTGGGCTTTCTCTAGGTATAATAAAAAGAACTCTCATCGGGTGAAGATCAGCAAGAGGGGGCTCTCCTTTCGCCATCTCAATTGCAGTTATTCCTAAAGACCAAATATCCGCCTGCATCAAACAAAGTCAAGTTGCATATTAATGACTTTCCAAATAAATCAATAAAATAGCAAGTAAAAATAGTAAAATATGTGTATTTATAAATAGAGTAGAAAATAGCAGTGAAACCTTCTCATTATATCCATCTGAATTCTGTATCACTTCCGGTGCCATCCAAAATGGTGTTCCTACAAAAGTCTGTCACCAACAAATATCACTTACTAATGATTTGCCGAATCTCAACCTTTATAAGTCTCAAAAAAGTAAAGATAGTTAGCACACATGTTGGCGCAGAACCCTACCTTTCTTCTAGAAATAGTTCGGGTTAGTTGTGCAGACACACCAAAATCTGCCACCTGAAAGTTTAAATATAAGCTTGAAAACAACTGCATATTTAATATATGTGCCATAGTTTAAATTATTCAAAGTTGATAAAACTGAACATAAACACCGCACCTTAACATCTCCATTTGCAGTCAACAAAATGTTTGCAGCTGACAAAATGTTAAACAACTATCATTACAACTCCACATTTACAAAAATGTTAAAAAAAAATAGAAGATATATTTCAGAAGATTCTTTAATATTTGTTTCCAATGTAAGAAAGTACGCTAAATAACTTTTCTATTTTTATCCTGTGTTAACATACAACCTAAAAATATGTTCAATAGAATGAATGTAATTAATCAATGAAAACCTTTAATATCTCTGTGGATCTTCCCTTCGGTATGAAGATACTCAACGGCATGCAGCAAGTCACGTAATATGCAAGCGATGGACATTTCATCTAATGGTTGATTTGGTTGAATCTGCATAAGGAAAGTTCAGTAAATATTCTTTTTATAAAACGGAAGACAGATATAAATATTGTCATAAATCATAAAACTATACAATGCAGACTATATTTGTGAGCTAAATAACCTACTAGATCAGCAACGGAGCCACCAGCCATGTATTCCATAATTATCCATAGTTTAGTCTGGTTAAGATATGACCCATAGTATTCCGTAATATATTGAGATCGACATTGTTGTAAAACTGCTATTTCCTGATAGAGCAAAAATATATGTTTAATACAATGTTGTAAATATCGCTCGGCGGTACCTCGGCGGTCGACCACCTTTAAGCGATAAATCGGTCTTGGCGGCGATATATCGGTTTCTTGGCGGAGACCCTTAATATAACGGAATTAGTTTTACAAAAATATATATTAGCAATATTTTAACAAAAACATAAGACATAAGTCCACAACTAGTTTCTTAAAACTTAAATAAAACAGTAAGACATAAGTCCATAAGTCCATAAGACATAAGTCCACAAAAACATACGACATAAGTCCACAACTAGCAATATTTTAACAAAAACATAAGACCGATATTGACCAAATTAATCCGATTTTGACCGATTTTGACCAAATTGACCAAATTAATCCGATATTGACCAAATTAATCCGATTTTGACCGATTTTTTAACCGATTTTGACCGATTTTTTAACCGATTTTGACCGATATTTACAAGGTCCGATTTTTTTACCCTATAAGTCAAAAATCGTATCGGTCCACCCCCGATATACGCTTTATCAGTGATATATCGGCCGCCAAGGCCGATATTTACAACACTGGTTTAATATCTAAATATTTTATAGACAAGCGATAGAAATTGCTAGGACACTGATACCTTTTGAATGTCTTCAATCTCATCCTCTCTGTGGTAGACAGAGAACAAATATTTACTTCAGTATAAGGAATGATATCAACAAAGAAAAAGTTTAAGAAGAATAACTCACGATTCTTCCAAATCGATAACTTTAATAGCAACCTCTTTATTGATTTCCCTATCAAACCTACAAAACAAGAAAACTTTATATAACTACGATTTCTAATGCACACGTTAAAATTACGAAGAGAAATGAGCTTAAATCTGAGTAACAGCTGTTTATAAATTTAGGAAGGCAGGTAAGTATATTTATGTTAAATTAGTGTTTATTTAGATATCATGAGGTCAAATGAATAGTTTTTTCATCAGAACGGGCCCAAAAAGTTCTGGCTGTAGCTCTACCATGTATATCCGCTTCAATATACTCCCTTCCTCCATATATATTAAGATAACTTACTAGACATGATAAAATCCCAAACTACCCTTACTTTAGAATGGGAATACATTAAAGGATATAGAACGAGAAGATATTAGTTCAAATCAATGTCAACTAGAGAGTCCACTATGCTTGTAAGAGAATGCTAAACAATTTGAACTGATATCGGAAACTGATGTGGGACCAGTCTGACACCAGAAGCAACTAGATCCTTATTGTAACTAGCAAGTTGTGAGATTAATACAATTGCGTTAAATCATTAATATTACTAGGAAAGTATATTGAATGTTTATTCTATCAGAAACATTTCCTAGTTGTCATGGGAAAAGAATTCGTAATTGTTCACACTATATTAGGACATTTGTAGAATCCTTATATGGTCATTATGTAGCCACGGCTAAATCAAACTTCCTAAATTATCCTACATAAAGAAGAGATAAAGAAAAACATTAAAAAGGAAAAAGTTCTTTAACAACATATACAACATGAGAGTGATGAAAGAAAACATGTCTTTGCAAGAGCCTAATGAAGGATAACATCTACAAGATAGTGAATTCAATATACATCTTAACAACAAAGAGGCATCATTTTCAGTTTACTTACAAGGAAGTAAGTTGACTAAAGAATACTATGATTGGGTTTTCCTTTAATAAAAAAGTTATGATGGCCATTAACTCAATTAATCTCGTCATAGAAATGTTCAAGTTAATCGGGGCTACAAGTCTATCTATAACAAATCAAAAGCTGATACTATTTGAAGAACAAGGAAGGCCTATAAGTGAAAGATGAAATACCCTTAACGAAGCAAAGTTTGGTTGCTCAAAGTCACTAATATTTAAAAACATAAACATGGAAGTACCAACCAAAGGTAATATGAAATTGATTTCACTCAGCTGAAAAGTCGATTTAATTCTATACATCATGGTATAATATAACTTCAGCCTTAATTTATGATCACGTCAATGATTAATGTCGGAGGAACCACAGAAAGTTCATCTATTTAAATGTTTGATATTCAGTTCTACCGAACTAATGTGCTACAGACAGACCTACCTTCGTCATGCTCGTAACCTCTAGAACCAAGCAGTACTGGTCCAAGAGATTCTAGCCCAATTGTGAGGAATAGTTTTAATACTCGTATTCATTATCAAGAGCATATTTACATATTTTAGGTGACGGAAGCACTAATTGTCTTAAGAAAAGATCTCCTACTTATTAATAGTGTCCAGGTAAGTACTTGGGACAATTATACGCAATTGTATGCAAACTGTCAATGACGTTAATGGTAAGTAATTTTACGTAAATATATTTGATTCCTATCATATATATATATATATATATATATATATATATATATATATATATATATATATATATATATATATATATATATATATATATATATAACTATTCCGCTTGATTTGCATGTATGTTAACCTAAATAGCTGATATATAAACCGGAAGATCCTAACATCAAGCCCACTATAGTAACGGAACTAAAATCATCATAGATAGCTACATATGGCACCAAATCATGAATCCGCAAAAAATCACCCTATCTTTATGATCATGCTTAAACCTGTATTTGTGATCCCATCAAAGATGCCATTTATATCAGGGGGAACTACATAAAGTTCATCTCTTTAAATTTCCGATATTGAGTTTCGCAACACTATTTTTTCTACATACACCCCTACATGCTAATCGCCTTAAGAAAACATCTCTTAATTATCAATAGTACAATAATTTCCAGGTAAGTATATAGAACAACTTTACGCAATTGTATTCATATGGTCATAGGAAGAACTTATTAGCTCTACTAGTGGCAATTTCTAATCATTTTAACTGTAACTAGTTTAGGGATCTATAATAAATATCCATTTCCGCTTAATTTGCATATAGTTTAACCTAAACAGATGAGATATGAACCGGTATAGCTTAACTAAAATCATCATAGATGGCACCAAATCATGTCCACTAAAATCATACATGATAAATCCAATGTTACTATTGTTTATACAAGGTCATAATAACGAAACCGTCAATGTTAATACATTTAAATTAAGATGTATACCCCTTGTAAACATCACCAAAGGATCCTCTACCAATAAGTTCCAAATCGCTAAATCGAGATCCAGCGGCTTCCATAAGAGCAGCTGCATCCGCCATCTTCTTCACTAATCCTTGTTCAAATAATCATATATCCTTAATTTCAACTTAACACAATGCTTATGGGCCGGCCAGTGTTGCTTAAAATCTGAAACAAGCATTGAATAAATCACATGAAATTAAATAATTAAAAGGAGAATTGAAAGCGAAAGAGTACCTGAATTAAAGGGTGAATCAAAAATTAGGGTTTGAGAAAATGGAAAGGGGGATCAAGGAGACTCACTGAATTGAAAATCAAAATGAAAACAGTTGTTGTTGTCTGTCTGATTCTGATTCTCAATCCTCTAAATGTAAATACAATAATAATAATAATAATAATAATTCTTTTTATTATTTTATGTTCGGTTTTTATATTGATTTGGTTTAACTTTTTATTAACTTTTTAAGGTTTAATTAGTTCGACTTATTGAAAAAATATCTTATTCGTTATTTTATTTTCTTCAGTAAGCACATTTTTCACTAGAATCATTAATTATAATAATTATGTTAGTAAATTATAATTTTAGTCACTTATAACTAGTCGATTTCGTCCTTAAACTATTTTTTCTCAATTTATGTTCCAAAGATGTTATTTTTCGTTTCTTTTGTCCATCTGTTAAGTTTCAGTTAGTTTTTACCGTTAAATATTAGCTGAACTAACTGAAAGGATCAAAAATGTAATTTTAATTCTTTTTTATTTATTTTAATTAATTATTTAATTAAATTTTCCTATTATAAGTATTTTTTATTTTTAATCATATGTGTTTTTTTTGCATACAAAAACTATATTTAAAATCATATTTAGTTTTTCACATATATTTTTCGATGACCATCCGTCACCGTCGATTATCATCACCGCGACCACCACCTCCTTCGTTAAAAATCATATGTGATTTAAAAACTTAATTTTTATACCGCTTCTATGAAAATCATATGTACTTTTTAAGAACGTAAATATAAATATGATTTTTTTAAAACGTAAATATAAATGTGATTTTTTAAATTTTGTACCTCCTCCGTTAGATTTTGTACTGTCATGGATGATCGTGGAAAAAATATGTAAAATATTAAATGTGATTTTAAATGTAATTCTTGTATGCTAAAAAAGCACATGATCTTTATAAAAATAATAAAAATAAAATAATTAATACATTTAACGGTAAAAACTAACTGTAACTTGACGAAGTGACAAAAAAAACGAAAAGATAACAAGTTGTGAACAAAAATTGAAAAAAAATAATTAAGGACGAATTAGCTAGTCATGAGAGACTAAAATTGCAATTTACTCTAATTAGGTCCTTAGAAACAAGTATAGTTATCTTTAATATATAATAAAAGAGGGGCCTTAAATGCACATGGCGATTTAAGATCCATTGGATGAGTTAACTTCTTTGATGATAGCCGTTAGATCAGATTGATGATGTCATCAAATATTATTTTCATTTTACACCCACTTATAATACATAATTACATTCTCTCTTTCATTCTATTTTTACTAAAATAAAAAAACATAACTATAATTTACTTATAAAATCGTTCAATTTGGACTATGATTTAACGTATTATTATTCTAAAATCTCCTAATACCAAATATCAAAACATGTGTATAAACGTAAAAGTGTATATGTTATTATAACTATAAACAACATGTGTATAATCGTAAAACTATATATATTATTAAACATATAACATTATTTTTTCATAATAAACTAAAATCTACATAAACATATAATTTACGATTCAATTTTTTTATTTTTTTCCGCATTATCGCGGGACAATAATCTAGTTATAATATATAAAAGGTTTACAGTTTAATGGTATATCATAAATGGTTTCTTTCGGCTTTTTTCGGTTCGATTTTTTTGGGTATATCCAAAACCGAACTGAATATTTTAGTTTTATATAAATCAAAAACTGAACCGTCAGTTTTTTGCTTTGATTCGGTTTTTTGGTTTCAGTTATTTGGATTTCTCTGTTTTTGATCCGGTTTTTTGATTTACTTGCTTATTCTTAGTGGTTATGTTTAACATATATAAAGAAGAAAAATGAATATTTATATTTTGATGAACTTTTCTTTCTTTTAATATTTATCAAATCTAAAGATAAATATTACGTTGGATCATATATCTTATTATTATAAGAAACTAGTATGGTTACCGCGCGATGGAGCGGATGAAAAAAGTTATATTCAATAACTTAGAGTGGGTGATTCATGGTAACTTATTATTTGTCTCGTTACATATATGTGGAGTGTAATAGTATAAAGTTCGGCCCTTCGGAAAATATAAAAAGAATGTTGTGGTTACAATTTATTGTTCGACCATTCAACGATAGTAATTATTATGTCGTATGATCGATTTTCTCAATTTTTCTCCACTACCCTAAGAAATCTCAAATTTGTAATTAAAAAAAATTAGATTCCAACGGATTTAAATTTCGTCATAAACTTCAAACAAACATGTTATGGAAAAGGAATTCAATTCAAATTAACTCAATATTTTTTCTAGATTTCATGAAACAACACACCCCGCATAATATTTTCCTTTCGGATCATTCAACCCATTTGGGTAATTCGAGTCATTTGAAGATTAAGCTCATTTGCGAACATAACAAAAGTCTAATCTTCAAGTCTTTTTGTTTTTTCAATAGGTGACGTCTAATAATTTCACGTACGGTCAAAAAGAGAATTAAATATATTTTCGAATAGTATTCTTGTATAAACCAATATTTTCTATAAACAAAATCTAATTTTCGTTCAACGATGCAACAGCAAATTAAAAATCCATTCAGACACTACTTTTTCTAATCATTTATCGTTCTGCTTTTCAAGCCGAAAAAAATATATTTTTCTTCAAGACATTCAAATTCAGTCTGTTTCCATGAATCCATTAGGTAACTCATACTTTCGAATGTTGTAATAAAGGATAATCAATATGGTAACAAGGTTTATCAACCTTAAAAGTATCAAATGTAATACTACTCAACTTATTGGTATTAAGACTTATCAATGACCAATAGAAGAATATAAACTTCCGATTATAACCATTTTGCTAGAATTATAGAGCAACACGAGCCACAACACTATCAACTAACTTTATAAAATTTAGATTATAAATCAAATATTTGATAAATTTACTCCATCAAATAACGTTTAAAGTTAAAAAATAATGATTACATGAATACAAATTTAATATCAATTAATTTAAATTTCCTTTATTTTATATGGGTATATTTTTTTTTATGAAATTAGTAATATAATTAATTAAAAGAAATTAAGATTAGTTTATATGTTATATTCATTAAGGGGTATATTACTAATTATACTTTACTTAAAAATTTAAAATTTTAATAAAAAGTGAAAATGTTTTATATATTAGTAAAGATAAAGATAAAGATAGTTATTATTATTTATTAGTTATTGTTGTAATTAAGGAAATGGTACTAATTCTAAAGTGTTTTAAATAATGAATTTTGTGAAATGTATAAAAAGGGTAAATAAGTAATTTTAATTACTTAAATTTTAAGAGATTAAGAATAAAGAGGAGATGCTTTATAATATAGTAAAAAATGAATTCACAATTTTTAAATCAAATAATCAATTAAATCATATATGGTCATAACTAGAAGTCATTTAATCTTAGCCTTTGGGGTTTTATACACAACAAAGAGAGAATAAATTCTATAACAAAATAGTTTAGATATATACTTTTAGAGCAATGCTACATATACAAATGAATTACAAAAGATAACTTACAAAATGATATGGCAAATAAATTCAACCAATTATATAATCCCACTAATTCTCTTTCATGTTTTTTTGTCCACTACTTTTTGAACACATCATTTTGTAAAAATATTTTTGTAAACCTCTTTGTAAGTCTAGACTTTCTCATATTTTTATAGGATAACTTCATGTTTACATAAGAAAATTAAATAAGTCCCCCCCACTTTTTGTATAGCTATTAAAATCAGTGAAGTTTATTTTTTTCTTATTCAAATAATGCCCCCACTATGAAACCATATTCTACAAAGTCAAAAAAAAAAAAACACTGCCAATATTAGTTGTCTAATATTTTTCCCTAGCATCTTTTTCTATTAGAGAATCAGAATAAAGAGCATTATTTTGTTCTTTTGATATCTCACATTGTCAATATTTTCATAATCATGATACACCAACATGAACGTCTTTTACTGAAGGTCCCTCGAGGCCTCGATCATGATGCAACATAAAAGACAACGTTCAAGAGTCGGCCGTATTGATCCTTTTTTGTTGATGTGAAACAAGATATGACATCACTGAAGACGACGACCACCATTACTATAATCTTTCCCTCGTCCACTTAACTTAACTTTCTTTTAACAAAAACTCGAGAACGTGACGATCAATCTTGTATCCAATCAATTTCTAAAAAGTTTAGGTTGCATTTAGTTCGCGAAAATTTTTCAATTTTTCCATCCTTATTTCTTTTTTAAAATGAAAAGTATTTTTATTTCCTAGAAAAACAAATGAAAATTATAAAAACGGATTTAGATGGTTTAAAGTGTTTCCATTTTTTTTAAAGGAAATTTGAAAACTAAGGAGTTGTTTAGTTAAAAGAAAATAGGGTTGTTTTTTTTAAAAAAAAATCACAGTGAAAAAACATAAATCGTGTTCAAATAGTCTTCATCTGAAAAACTTTACGCAAAAAACCTCATTTTCTAAATTATAACTACACTTTGGAAAACTCGACTTAGTAGTTTCCAAGAGTTCTCTAAACTTAAAAGAAGAATACTTATTAACGTATTTCAACATAATTGTTTACATTTATAAAATCCTTAAATATTTTATGTATATAACTATTTTTTTCTTTCTTTCTAAAATATCATAAAGTTTAGTAAAATCATATTGTAATTAAAACAAAACTATATATTTGAGATACGTGGTAGTGTTAGTAGGATCTAAGTCTATGTTCATAGGACCTAAACCCTAGAAATACATAAAAGTTTAACATTCAGAGCTTTTGAAGCTTGAAATATGTCCAACACCCAGAACTTGGGAAGCTTTCAAGCGTCCACGCGTCCAAGCATTAACGCTTCCATGCGTCAAAGCGTTCAAACTTCCAAACGTCGAGGCGACCACACTTTCCCTGGTCGCGCTATTGCATGCACAAGCAAGTCACGAATGTCCAAGTAAGACATAGCCGACGGCCAAGCGAGACATAGGCGGCAGCCAAGCGAGACCAACCGACAACCAAGGCCAGTTGGCGGCCAAGCAAGGCCAGCCGACGGCCATGCAAATCCTGTCGACGGCCAAGCAAAGCCAGTCCGCAGCCAAGCAAAGCCAGCCAGCGACCATGCAAGCCCAGTCGGCAGCCAAGCGTGGTACAACCGACATCCCAACGAGAGTCCAGTCTGGCTGGATGTCATAACTCTTTAACCGAGCGTGGTCGACTTCCAACATCCAAACCTTTTGTAACGCATGCAATAACTGCGACATTATATCTGAATAATGTTGTAAACGTTAGACCATTATTAACCTAATCAATGGTGACTTGAATAGACGTTGGAATGCAAGGGAGTATAATATACCCAAGCTATGATCATCTTCACCAATATGATTTCTCATACCACACACACACACGCTTGCAGTATCCTTCTCATACGCTCTAGCTCACATAACTTACATCATCATTTTGCACATCCATCACTATCAAGATCATACAACCTCCAAACCTTGATCACCTTAGGTTCGTGAAGAAGATATCGAATGTTGGAAGCACCCAAACATCCACATTTCTGTGTTGACGACCTTTTGATCAAACAATAGGCAATAATTTTATATATTTTAAAATTTATTTTTTAAAATGTTTTTTTTTATGTTTGATATTTTGAATACTTAATTTCTTAATAAATGTGATACTAAAACTAAAAAAAAAAATAACAATTCAAAGTAATTATTTTCTTATAAAGCTAGACAATGACTTTATGCTTTTTTATTTTATTACCTTCAATGTATTTTATTCGGGGTTTTTTTGATATATTTTCTATATTTTTAATAAGTTTTTATTCATGAATGTAATAAGTCTAAACTAACATTCTTATCATTTAACTTAAATGTTCGTACATCTTTAAGCTATGTTATATTGTTTAACAAGAATAAAAATAAGATAATTTTAACATCAAAACAATAGTACATAAAATTTATAAAATATATCATGATCACTTTCTTAAAAAGACTAGTGTTTATTGTTATTTATACAGTGAAAAAAAAAACAAAAAATAATAAATATAATATAATTTATTTAGAACTTTTTTGCTTTATTTGACAATTTTTCTTAAAAAGAAAGTAAAAAAAATAAAAGGGTATAACCGTTTTATTTGAAGATATTCTCTAAACATGAAAAGTGAAACATTTGAACAAGTTTTCATCATTTTCATTGGCTTTTTAGGGAATGAAAACTCTTTCTATTTTCTAGAAAATTAAAAATGAAAAACCATGAAAAAAAATTACTTCAACTAAACATATCCAATTTCGGAAATAGTGAAAAGGAATTTCCAATATTCTAGTATTAAATATGAAAAATGATGTTTTTTTTGTCACTAGAATTTTTTTTGAAAAATCAATTGAACACGTTTTCGATTTTTGTATTTCCTTTGGAAAATATTTCAAGAAAAAATGTATAATTTTTTTCAACTAAACATGTCATCCAAGTTTTCCAAAACATGCATATAGTTTCCATGAAAGGAAAAAAAAAATAGTACTATGCACTAAACGTCGTTTATTTTAGAGTTAATTGCATAAATCGTCCCTAGAGTTTTATCTAAATTATGGATTTCGTACTTAAGTTTAAAAAGTTGCATAAATCGTCTATTTTTAGAAATTAAATACCCTTTTTGACCCTGCGGTTTGCTTCAATTACTAATTTTGTCCCTAAGTTTTGCCCAAATTACGGATTTTTCCCCTAAGGTTTGCCCCAATTATGGGTGTCTATTACGAATTAAGGACGAAAAACGTAATTAGTTTCTAAAACTGGACGATTTATGCAACTTTTTAAACTTAGGGACGAAATCTATAATTTTAAGTAAACCCTTATGATGTATGTAATTAACTTTTTATTTTAAGATCAAATAAATTAAGCAACAAAACGACCTTAAAATAATAAGTAGTTAATAAAGTAATGGGCTTCAAATTAAGTTTGGGCCTACTAAAACTTTTCACTAGGCTGATATGGTGCATTTGCTTAGTTATTAAAATGGGCTTCAGTCGGATCTGATTTCATATACCAGGCTGATAGGTGTGTTTAGAAATATTAGCCAAAGTTTGGGTTTGAGGTCGAGATGAAGTTTAAAATTATATATTGATTCGATAAACATTTGGTAAATTGTTGTAGCTCGATTTTATAAATTGAAGAAAAAATAAAATAAGACGTAAAAGTTTATACGTCAACAGTTTTTTACTTATCAAAAGATAAAACGTCTTTCAAAAACTATTTCTAGTAACTTATCATTTTCGGACTTGATATTTATTATCTTGAAAAGCCATGACAAATTTGTGAACCAAACAATGATTTTTTTGGATAAAAGCTTAAACCTTTAAAAAAAAAACACATATGTCAAACATATATCAAAAAATGTTATTTTAAATTATTATATTGGTTTAAATATAAATAAATGTGTTAAATATAAAGAAACAGTTTTAATGTCAGTCTCATAATATTTTTAATCCCATTAAATGCATTCAATTATTTTATCTATAACATTGAATAAGCTGTAGATAAGATGCTTAAACGTGAAATAAGTTCTTACACCTCTTTATACATGATCAATGTTGTCCTATTTTTAGCGTTAGTTGTAATAGTTTTCGGTTTGTTATCATAAAACTGGAAAGGTTTCCATTTCAGGTATGAATGTTTAATAGTATTTTATCAATTAGGGCACGATAATATTGTTCAAATTATATTATTTAAGGAAATTCTACACTTACATATATCAAAAAACATACCATTTTTTACCATCGAAAAGTTGACGCTCGTGAAAATTAAACCCGGGTATATTTTATAAATATTTTTTTTTTTAAATGGAATTGGCTAATGTTAACCTTATTATAAATATTAAACAAGTAAGTATAATGTAAATTAGAGAACAATAACTTGATAATTAGAAATTGAAAATGAACTCTGAGTTTTTCTCACACAACTTTTTCTCGTAAAATGAAAAAAACTAACTTGAACATGTTTTTAAGCACGGGGAGTAGTGAAGTTTTGGGCTCGTTAACGAGTTCCTCCATCTCGTTATCAGTTATCACTTCGTACCCATTCGTTGTAGGGGTTCGTTATCGTCTTTGTGGTTCCATCAACGAGCCGCTATTTATTTTTTATTTTTTTGTTTTTCTTTATCCAACAGTAAACTTAAAAAAAAAAATCAATTTTTTTGCCTAATGGCTATATAACGGAAACCTTTTTTTTCCCACACCATTTCACCTATAAATACAACAACAATTTAACCAAAAAATCACACCATTTCTCGGTCTCATTCAATCTTTATATACATTTAATCTATAATCTCAAAACTGTAAAAATGTCATCATCGTCTTCAAACGCTCTCCCAACAAACGCCAACACACCTTCGACGCCACAATCACAAAACATCCCCCTTTCCGGTTTCGCAAACTACTATAATCAAGTAAATCCACTTTCATCAACCACCAAAATACCACAATTTTCACAACAACAACAACAACAAATACTAAACAATTTTTTTTTACAACAAAATCCACCACAACAACCACCCCAACCAATATGTTTCAGCCCGTTAACTCCCGAACAAATGTTTATGCATCAACAATTATTGTTCCAACAACAACAATTTCAACCACAACGATCCCAATTCCAACCACAACAATCACAACCGCTTCAAGAAAATCAAGAAAGTCGTTCAAGAAACTCAAGAAATCGTTGAAGAAACGCAACAACCCGGACCATTTAAACAAAAAAAGAAAAAGGTGTGTAAAAGGTGCTATGGAGCACGGAGGAGGAAGAGCTTTTGGTGAAGATGTGGATTCACATATCGGAAGATTTCGACGTATCGAAGAACCAACCGGACAGAAGATTTTGGAGACGAATTGTGACGGGTTACAACGAACAAGCTCGGGGGCTAGGTATAGTGGAGAGAAATAAGGATGCCATGAATATCAAGCTCACGACGATGAGTGCCCAAGTAAAGGTATTTATTGGACACCACGCAAAGGCATTACGATATCGGGGAAGCGGGCATGACGATGCAAAGTTTTAGAAGCGGAGCATAAGATGTACATTCAAACGGAGGGTTTGCTTTTTAGGCAAGAGAAAGCGTGGGAAATTTGGAGAAATAAATCAAGGTGGCGTGCTTTTGCAAAAATCGAAACTCCAATTACGACCGTCAATCTTGAAGACGTTGATATATCCAATGATATTTTCGCGGATGATCGAAACGAACGACCATGAGGAAAAATAAGAGGAAATAAAAGAAAAGAATCAACTGACTCATCCGAAAAAGCACAATCTTCATCGTAGCGCGTTGTATAGAGCGATTCTTGAACTAAAAGAAACGGCGTAAAGCCCAAAAAGAAGCGGCTCTCGAACTAAATCCAAAAAAGCGGTTTTCGAACTAAAAGAAACGGCTTAAAGCCCAATCAATGCCATGAATAGCAACTTACCAATCTAAAAAAGCGGTCGCAAAAACGAAAAAAGAAACGCTTAAAGCCTAAAAAGAAGCGGCTCTCGAACTAAAAGAAACGGGTCTCGAACAAAAACAAACGGCTTATACAAGTGCAAGAAAAGACGATTTGTTGTTTCTTCAAACGAGCACCGTGGGGATGTCGGAAATAGAAGAGTAGTGGATGGAGACCGAAAAAATACGTTCGTGAAAAATATGGGATGGTTTAGTTTTTAATACCTTATATTGTTTTTTACTTTGATTTTATGTACTAGTTTCTATTTAAATATAGTGTACTAGTTATTATTTTATTAAAATGTTTTTAAAATTAATATAAATGTTAAAAAAAAGAAAAAAGAAAGAAAAGAAAAAAAGAAAAAAAACTGGGAGTCACACATCTCTCACAACTCAAGTTATCACTCCACCAAAAAAATCCACAACTCTAGTTGTGGATGTTATGTCAACAAAAAATCCCACAATCATCCACAACTCAAGTTATTACTCACCATAATCTTATAATAAAAAACTAAAGGTTTGAACAATGCTCATAAAATTAGTCCTTAAAACCTTACACCAAATTGATGTTAGCTTCGCCGCATATTAGTCGACTCACCAACTAAAAGTCTATAAGTTCAAATCTCATAAAAGACAAAAATTAAAAGACTCAGAGATAAAAGTGATTAAAAATAGGGAGGTGATTTGTTCACAATAAAGTTTAGCCATTAACAACAATTATATATAGTTTTACAATGTTACCCTTTTATTACTTTTATCAAATTTTCACCATTTGACCCTTTTAATTTTAATCATTTTCAAAAAACAAAATCCTTATGTTCCTATCTTTATTTCTCCAAGCCTAATTCGTCGCAGTTAATATACAAATACAATCATCAACATTTGACAAAAGGATTATTCTATTTCAATTTATCATCCACACCATCCATTTTCATCATATGTTGGTGGTTTTTATTTATGTATATAATTTGGTTGAATGTCTTGTCAAATGTTATTGTTAAAATTATTCTTGTGTTTGGTCATTGAGTTGTTTTGTTTGGTTTATTATTTAATAAAATATTAATGTTGGACTTTTTGGATATTGACATAGATTAAAAGTCTTGTTTCTATCTTCTTTTTTTCTTATATATCTTATTAACTTTTATATTTTTTGTTTCAAAAGGTAATATAATTCATTGTACAATGAGTTTGGATTTATTTATTTTATTTATTTATTATAGAAGCATTAAAATATGTTTATTTTTGAAAGAAAGAAAATAAAAGTTGGGGGACAAAGATCAAAACCTGTGTTAAAAATCTTAAAAGATATTTTTGCTAAAATAAATTGAGTAGGTGAAATTGTGTAAGGGATAAACGTTAAAATTAATATAGAGATAAAATAGTCTAGGTATATAAAGTTGGAGAAAAGATCATTTAAGACCCATAATTTTCTTGAGACAAAAAGACACCATTTTGGCTTTTGATCCCATTTTAATCTAATGGTTAAAATTAAAACCAAAACCCATTTTTCTTTTATTTTTTTAAATTAATTTATCTCACAAACCGTTGATCGTTAGACGAAACAAAATACACCGTTGCGATCGTCTCGTTTTTATCTTTAATTAGAGCAGTGGTGTTATATACTTTCGACGTTTTTTTTTCTTTCTTTTTTTATGGGTATTGAAATTATAACGATAATATCATATATGATATTTACATCATTACGTAAAATTGTATAAAAGAGAATTACTATAAAATGTGTAAACTACCTAAATTTAGAAAAAAAAATCGAATTTTAACTAGTTTTATTTTTTCTCGTTTTTTGACATAAAATGTGATATACTAAAATCACATATGATACTACTATATCATATGTGATCTTACTGTAAATCATATATGATATGAATTTAAATCATATGTGATATATATTAAAATCGCATATGATAATATTATATCATATGTGATATTACTGTAAATCATATATGATAAATATAAATCATATGTGATATATACTAAAATCACATATGATAATACTATATCATATGTGATATTAGTGTAAATCATATATGATATGAATATAAATCATATGTGATATATACTAAAATCATATATGATAATACAATATAATATGTGATATTACTGTAAATCATATATGATATAAATATAAATCATATATGATATTATGTATGTAAAAATTTTAAAACTTAAAAGACAATAACACACATGATTTTAACTCTAAATATGAATTTTAATACACAACAATATTATACAACGTATAACCTATATAGACCCAGAAAAAAGTTCGAATTTTGACGACTTTTATTTTTTCGTTTATGGCCAAATGTTGAAATTCATAAGACAATATCACATATGATTTGAACACTAAATACGAGTTTCGAAACATAGATTTGTTATATTACATACATTCAACTTAAATCAAAAAGAAAAACAAAAAAATATTATGTCAAACTACTGATATCACATGTGATAAAACAATGATTTATAATATAAAATTTCAAAACCCGTAAAAAAACCCGAAAATAAATTTCGTCAAAAATATATCAAGTGGGTACTCTATAGAAAGGTAATTTAATGCTCGTTACAATGGTGTAGTTTATTCGTTTAATACATTTACGGGTTTTAAGATATTTACTTTTTAAACAAAATTATATTTTAAATGGGTTTTTAAAATTGAGTGTTATGATTGGGTCTTTTGGTCTCAAATTTTTTTATGGTATTTCTTAATCTCAATCCTATAAAGTTGACGTGTATGGCTAAGATTTAGATTTGTTGAGAACAAATCCTTTGCATGTTTTCATTTAAATACAATTATATAATATTTTTTAGATCTAACAATTATATCCATATATCATTTCTCAGAAAATAGTAAACCAACCTCTCTTTACGAGCAATCCAGAATATTTTATGGAACGAAGAGAAACTCAAAATCCAATAGTAGGCGTAAGGTACAAATTTCATTCTTGTCGAACAGTAAGTATACATATACATATACATATACATATACATATACGTATGTTTATGTATTCACCTTAGATCATTAATATACATTTAAAGTTCAGTAACAAATATTAAACCATGTTTAGTTATAATGGGAAAACGAGCTTCAAAAATTTTCAGGCGAAAAATATCATATCGTAAAACGAGGAAGAGGGACCCACAAAGATACGTTGATGGGGTCCACAGCCGAGGCAATGGGCGGTCAAACCGGAGGCGATGAGTTTTTGACCCACGTGCACACAGTGTTCGTCTGCGTCACTCCTAGTAAATTAAGTGTTAAACTGTAGCGCGTGAGATAGATGGCGCGTTGTTTAAGGTGTTAAAGGACAAGGTGTCCCCGCAATTTATGCAAGTGCAACAGACTTTCTTTATGCACCGACGCACGGCCATGGCACGTGTGCACGTGACTACCTTAATCTTCATTTTAGTTTTCTAATACTCACAAGTTAACATATAGTTTTGTCACATAAATAAGTAGCAATATAATATTATGAAAATATAGAAAACGTAAGAGGCTAGCAATCAAATGTTTGGTCGCTTATTAATTAATTATAAATGAGGTCAATTGGGGTTTGTCGCATTAGTAGGAGGTTGTCCTTCCGTAGGGGAGGTCTTGAGTTCGAGTTTTTCTTTGGCGTTTCCTCCTTAAATGAATATTAGGAGATATGTAATTAACTTTGGTGTAAAGTTCGTGGGTCACATATTGCCCAAATGGATGTCACTGTGGTCCCGAGTCACTAACATTGCTGTTAAAAAAAAAAAATTAATCATAAATGGGGCTATGGATAATATATAAATTAACTGCATAAATAGCATGTATTGTAATTATCAAAAGTAAACCATTCAAAAATTGTTAAGAAACCGCCAACATATATAAAAGTCTATATTTTATTTATCATACATTACCCGTTTAACCGTCTTTAATATAGCTTCGAAGACTATGATTAGCATCTTTTTTGATTTTACCATGGTTTATAAGTTTATATACAATTAATATCCTATAAAAAAGCTTAGGTGGTTATGCGTAACTAAAAATATCAATCATAAATAATTATATAAACTACTTGTTGGGTAATGAAGTAAAAAAAAGTAATTCATCTTCTATGTCCCTCATTAATTGGTTTCAAAACTAATACATAAAAGATAAATCCTAATTTTATTTTCTTGTAATTGTCTAGCGTCTTGCTAGTTTTTAATAAAAGTCGCCGTTCAAAAAAACAAATACATAAAAGATAAATTATGTAACATATACTTTGACCTATGCCTTATGATTCATGTCTCAAACTCCTAAATTACCATCCTACATATATAAATTTTCCATTCATTAATATTCTTGATTAATGTTATGCATCTAAGATTAACATATGACATATGACATTTTAGGATAATCTAGCATACTTGTAGCGTCCATTATCTAGTAGTGATATCATATATCTATGCAAAACGTATTAATAAAAATATTTAGGTTTCAATGAACGGGTGAATTAACGAGTGTAGAATCATATACGTACATATTCCAATTTACTCGATTCTATTTTCTTTTTTCAAATCGAACCAGATAAAAATCCATTACATAGATTAACATCCTTACATGGCTATATGTAAGCATCAATGTTTGGATCTTAAGGTGCATATTTTGATACTTATCTTTTTCAAATATAGTTAATTTAACATGATTATTTAATTCATGAGAATATTATTAGCACCATGCTCTATTAAAATAACAATCCAAATCTAACCTTCAAAATCCCCTCATACTTTTGACCGGTAAAGATTCTATTTTGCCAAACCCAATATGTCCTTAACAAACCTTCCACCATACAATTAAGGGGTGTGTTTGGTCATGGATTGTGACCTTGCTAAGGTCACTTTTCTTCCCTATCCAAACAACCCTAATTCACTTCCATTTTAAGTCCTCACTTGCCACCCTTTTTGTTGTTACAAAAGTTGGGATTTTCATTTTGCATAAAAGGGAAAAGAATTTGGTAAACTTACATTAGATTGTAGGACGGGTTGAATAGAGTGCAAGTAAGAAGAAACAACGATTTAGAAGGAAAAATAATCTTAGGGGGTGTTTGTTTCGGCTTATGTAATGGGCTTATGAGCTTATGTAAATTTTGATAAGCTCATAAGCCCAATTTTTCCGGCTTATTAGCTTATCAAGTTGAGCTTATGAGCTGAAAAAAACCATAAGCTCAAGTTGATAAGCTCATAAACCGGAAAAATTGGGTTTATGAGCTTATCAAAATTTAAATAAGCTCATAAGTCCATTATATAAGCTGAAACAAACACCCCTTAATGTACGATAAAGTGAGAAAATACAATAAACATATAACTTATATCAAACAAATACATACAAGGTGATCGATGTGTATTAAATGAGAGGCTAAAACGATTGAAGTACTTAAAAGTAACGTTATATTTTTTTTAGAGTTTTTCTTATTGGTATTTCAATAAAAAATAATTTATAACAATAATTCTATAGGATGTTTCACATTTCCTTGTTCTTAAAAAAAAAATCTTTTATATTTGTAATTGTCAACTCATAGAATATAAGATTTTAAATACCGTCTTTGTAGTTTAGTCATAATTCTAAAAACTATGATTATTATGTGTCATATGAACACCCATTAGAAAGTTCATTTTGATAAGAGTGCTCGCAGTTATAACACGGTTTGATCCGGTGTTATGGTCACGTCAGCATAACTCAGTTTATAACATAACACTAGAAATACCCCTCAGCCATAACTTAGAATTCTGGGACCCATCAGTTTTTTTATTTTTTATTTTTTTCTTTTTACATTAAATAATAAAAATAACTTATTTTTAAAAACAAAATACATTAATAAAGTTAAAAAAATTACATTAAAATAAAAACCGTAATTAAAACATACATAATTAAAATAGATAAATAGAATCAACGTGGGTAACGATAGTCATCATCAAGTTTCAGAATGCGTTCAACGAGATCGCTTCGAAGACAATGTTGTGTATCACGATCTCGTATCTCTTTCATAACTCGGATTTGATGTTGACACCTTTCCTGGGAAGTTCGTTGTTCTTTGAGTATTGGAGTATGGTGTCACACCCCGCTAAAGCGGAAACACGGAATGTGAAGAGCCAAGATATCATCACACGAGTTATAAATAAAAACATACGGTTTCAAGTCATTACGAATAAAACAAGAGTTTACAGTTTAAAGATAACCAAGCATTGAAAAGTACATAACGAAATAACATAGTAAATTGTTTGATAAAATTCCCAAAATATATTCAAAATAGGTCTTCTCCCGATTCTTGACTTCACGTGACATTCCAGACCCATCCACATAATGCACTTCGTATCTTACATTTGGTTTCCTGAAACAAGAGATAAAGTGTCAACTACAATAAAGTAGTGAGTGAGTTACAGTTTTCTAGTCCTCGACTAAAAAGAGTTTGAGTTAAGTATGACTATACTTAGAAGTTTCTAAAAGCGGAACAATACTTAAAGAATAGTTTCGATCCAAAAAGTTGCTTAAAAGATAGTTGCGGAAATCGTATAACTCTATACGCGCAAGATAAGTAAACTATTGATTGAAATCATGTATAACGACTACTTGGCATAATATAACTTAAGTGTTCACACTAAACCGAATTACCAACCGTGAGGCCCCTTACCCCGACTACTTACGGGGAGTCATTTCTGATCAAGTAATATGTACTTAAGCTGTCGCCTAAGCAAGGAACGGTTATTTCCTAAGTATCGATACCCATAATTACTAAACGGCTTAACAAAGCTAATAGTGTGTTACGAAAATTAGGCACTAATGTTATTTTTAAAACTGATAGTAGTCACTTATGGTTAGTTATATCCCTCAAGAGTCACGATAGTTATACGATCAATCAAAGTTCCACGAGTGCCGAGTGTGGCAATAAGTAAATTTGAAACAGTGCCGAGTGTGGCAAAATAATAAATTTATCACAGTTTTAAACCAGTAAGCCGAATAAGGGTGGCAAGCCATTTAGCCGAAAAAGGGTGGCAAACCATTTAGCCGAAAAAGGGTGGCAAACCATTTAGTTTAGTGTATGCCAAACGGGCAAATAAAACTGTTTTCGCATGTAAGTTCCACAAAACGTTCAGTAAGAGTTCAATAGTAATAAAACGTTCCAAGAGTTCATAATAGTTCCAAAGTTCGTTTAGATCTCATGTTTCCCCCAAAAATTATTTGAAAACAGTAAATAAAAGTGGGGTTGTAACTCACGTGAGAATGAGGCGGTGAAAGGATAGCTCGGACGGAGGTGGGTCGGTTCTGGCTAAAATCCGGCAGAGCTTCCGCGCTATATAAAGAATGCCCAAAATAACAAATCACTTTCCCGCTTTACAAACTGAACTCGAATATGTGAAATGAATCTAATGAATCACAAGGACTTACGCTAAAGCGAGAGAATGGTACTAGGAGTGTGCGTGGAGTGATCGGAATAGGAATCGGAATCGCGTAACCCTAAATTATACCGAATATGAAACTGTCAGATTCTGTTGTTGTAATATTTTATAAAAATAACATAAAAATCACATTCTGGAATACGAAGTCATAGGAACTGGATTCGTCTCAATCCGACAGTTTTTGAAGAAGTTAGAGTCGTTTACGTATTTAACGCGTTTTAACCGTAAAAACAGTAAATAATAGTAAATTAATTCCAAAAATTACAGTAAAATCTGTAAAATCATATTTTGACAGGTTCTAGACTATGTAAAATTTTTATAAGCTGATTAATTCGTTTGGTATGTTTTCTCGAAAATCAAGATTAAATCAGATTAAATACTGTAAAATTCATAATAAATCGAAAAATAGGAGTTAGGTTCCCAATTTTTGACAGTAAGTTAAATTTTACAGTTTACATCTTTGTTCAAAATTTCGTAATTTTTACATGCATGCAACAGATTCTGTCGATTTCTTCGGTTAGAGTCATAAATCAAAATCTTAAATTGAAAAACATAACTTTAGTTTATTTTAATGAAATCCCAGATTTTCCATCTTATAAACTTCCATTTTTACCAATAACATTTGCATGCAATGGAGTTTTTGATATGCTTTCATCATTTTAGTTATAAAACATATATAGATTTGATGATTTATGTATAATCTTGAGTAAATATGAAAAATAAGTTCAAGAACAAGATTTTTACCTTTGAAATGATGAAATGATGGTGATGAATGTATGAAAATGTCCTTGAATTAGTTAGATTATGCCTTAGAAGGATTGTTTTTGAAAGAGTTATGGGTGTTTGTATGTGAGAGTTGAGAGCATATGAGTGTATGTGTGTGTTTAGACTTGTGAAAATGAAAGTGACAATGGGAGATGATAACAAGGTGACTTTTCTGGATTAAAGGGGTGTTTGACACCTGTTTTTACAGGTGTTGGCCATAAGGGTCGGTTGTGGGTGAGTCACCAAGCACTAGCAACAACAATTTTTTTTTTTTTGAAATCCTGTGCTGACTTGCGCCGCAATCATTCCTCTTGCGCCGCAAGAGGCTGATTTTCAGACTTGTTTCGTTTTCGTTTAGTTTTCTTTGTTAAGCGTTTCGTTAGTTGAAAGTTTCCGGTTATTTTAGATAGGAACTTAGACAAGTTCACTAAGTATTTTTCTTGGTATTAGGATTCATTTTGTGATTCCGATTTCGATTCCGACGTACACGAGTTTACGAGACAAGTCACGACAAGGTTAATACAAAGTTAAGTTTAAAGGTAGAGAATGCGGTTTTCACCTGAACTAAGACGGTTGTCACATTCTCCCCGGGTTGAAAAGAATTTCGTCCCGAAATTTAGTTCGTCTCATCGGAGGAAGGATTTCTGAACAGATGTGGATATTTCTTACGAATCTGGTCTTCACGTTCCCAAGTGAATTCGTGACCTCGTCGGGAATTCCACCGAACCTTGACAATAGGGATACGACTTTGCTTGAGTTGTTTGACCTCTCGGTCTACAACCTCAAACGGTTCTTCGATGAAGTTAAGTTTGTTGTCGATCTGGACTTCGTCCAGTGGAATGACAATGGTCTCGTCTGATAAGCACTTTTTCAAGTGCGAGACATGGAAGACGTTGTGGACATTAGAAAGAGTTTGCGGAAGTTGAAGTCGATACGCCACTGGGCCGATACGCTCAATTACCTCAAAGGGGCCTGTGTACCTCGGGCTTAACTTGCCGCGTTTTCCGAAACGGACTACCCCTTTCCACGGCGATATTTTTAGGAGAACTCTATCGCCCACTTGGACTCTAGGGGTTTTCCTTCGGTTATCGGCATAGCTCTTCTGCCGAGTACGAGAGGTCTTCAGCCTTTCTCGAATGGTAGTGATTTTGTCAATGGTTTCCTGGACGATGTCGAGCCTTGTTAGTTGTCGATCGCCAGCTTCCAACCAACAAAGCGGCGACCGGCACTTGCGTCCGTATAAGGCCTCGAACGGAGCACACCTGATGCTGGCATGGTATCCGTTGTTATAGGAGAACTCGACCAAGGGGAGGTGAGCGTCCCAACTTCCTCCGAAGTCAACTACACATGCTTTCAGCATATCTTCAAGCGTTTGGATCGTCCGTTCACTCTGACCATCGGTCTGAGGGTGGTATGCGGTGCTGAGGTCTAGTCGTGTCCCTAGTGATTTCTGAAGGGTATTCCATAAACGGGACGTGAATCGACTACCCCTATTGGAGATGATGGAGAGAGGTGTTCCGTGACGAGAGACGATCTCGTTGATGTAGTTTTGAGCGAATTTCTACATCGGGTGATTTTCTCGTACCGGGAGGAAATGAGCGGATTTTGTCAAACGGTCCACGATGACCCAAATCGTGTCGTTACCCCTTGCCGTACGGGCAATTCTGTGATGAAGTCCATGGAGATTTGTTCCCACTTCCACATGGGAATCTCCGGCTGATGAAGTAGACATGAGGGCTTCTGATATTCCGCCTTGATCTTCGGGCAGTAAGACACTTAGCTACGTACAAGGCGATATCCTTCTTCATGCCCGACCACCATTAGTATTCCCGTAGATCCTTATACAACTTGTCGGATGCCGGATGAATAGAGTATCGGGATCGGTGGCCCTCGTCCAAAATAAGCTTACGAAGGTCTCCGACCCTCGGAATCCATGCTTGATTCTTGAAATAATGGATTCCGTCCGGTTTGAGCTCAAATTCCTTTTCATGATTGTGAATGGTTTCGTCCTGATCTTTTTTTTTTTTTCCAATTGAAGTCCTTATCCTTCTGAGTAAGTTTGGTCAGAGGCTTAGCGATTTTCGAGAAATTTTTAATGAGCCTTCGCTAGTAGCCAACCGATCCTAGGGGTTTTCGGATTTTCCGTAGGAGTCGTTGGGACTTGCTATTTCTCAATCGCTTTGAT